>CM021101.1:275696884-275809924 GCA_007115665.2 Sequoiadendron giganteum
TTCTTGCTTGAGGAGTCCAACTGTTCCAATAGTCACGAGGTTGTGTATTTTCCATTAGATGAACATATGGCTTGTGGTGAAGTTTTGAATTGCAATACAATTGTATTCGGATTGGAATGCCCTAGAAATGTGGTAGACAATGAATTTAAAGAAAGGAATCTCTATACTCAGGGTCTTGAGCTTGATGTAAAAAACAATTAGATGAGTGTTGATAGTTAGCAAGGTCCTGATTCAGGATGTTTGTGTGAAATAGAAATGGAATATACAAGTTTTATGACAAAGGTGGACATCATATTTCTCAACAAGGAATGTGTTAAGAAGACTTGTTTGGCTGAAAATGAGAAATATTTAAGTTGCAAGAAATTCTGCACATGCAAGAAAACTAACTTAACAATTGATGGTGTACCAGAACACCTTACTACTGATCACATCAAATCTGAGTTACTGAACTCATCTTTTGAGATATTTTATTTTAATTTGAACAATGGTCTGAAAGGAGGATGGGAATGTGTTGATGACCCTAAAACATAAATATTTTTGAATACTTGGAAAAGTATGGATAATTCCTCTTGTGAGAATAACCTTGATGAGATCAAAAGTACTATGGGGACTATTGAATCAAATCCTGAGGAAATGAAGAATATGGTGGCATATCTAGTACATATTGCTCTGATGAATATAAATATCAATTGGAACAAAAGCTTGCGTATGAAAAAAAAATCATCACACAAAATGTATGTGCTTAACATGGGACAGGAGCTAGATGATAATGACCCTGGATTTCTAGATATGAAATGGAGATATTATTCCAGAGGGTTTGGTCATAATGGAAACATTGAAGGTAATATGTATGAGGATTTCCAGAGTAGTGAGCAAAATAAATTTGATATCAGCTTGTGTGATGGTGGTGATCAAGTGGAGTATGATTGTTATACCCTCCCTTTTCAGTTGGATGAACATTTCATGAAATGTGATGCTAAATTGATTCAGATGGGAGGTGACTTTGATTAGGTATTTCAGATTGGGTATAGTTCATAGAGAGACATGAATAAAAAATATTATTGTAAATTCAAACACATGTCTATGATAGTTGAGTACACTGCCTGCAGTGTTAATAGTTGTTGGGAAGTTTATGATAGTGTTTTCAGCCTTAGTAGGGTACAAATAGTGGAAAATAGGGTTTTTGATAAAGGAAAATTCCAATTTTAAGGTTGGTTGGCCCTGTAGCTTATGTAAAAATTATACACATGTTATTTTCCCTAGTTTTCTACCCAGTCCTTCATTTTTTGGTTCTTTATGTTTGGTCTGCTTCACCTGAATTTTGGATTCTCACTCTATTCATTGACGAACAGACGTCCCCAACTAGAGTCATTGATGGAACTCCTAAAAAAACTTGTGATTCCTTGATTATTTTGGCCAATTTCAGTCAATCTCAGTATTTCTGCACTTAGGGTTTTGTTCATCATTATTGCTTGAGGATTTTGCTACCAAAATCTCACTTTAGAAAACCCTTGGGGCTCTATTTTGTTGTTGACCTACTATTGCCTATTCTTGATTGTTTTAAAATATATTATGTCATCTGATCCCTTAAGGTTACCGACCCCTCGTGCCTAGTTACAAAAATGTATTATTTCTATAAATTTGTTCAATTAGCCTTTACATCCTTTGAAGTATTATGTCTTAAGTCCTAGAGGCCTTTTATTTATCAACCTAGGCAGTTCCCCCTTTTAGAACAACTTGTGAGCACATGTTAATTATTTTTCACTTAAAGTCTTGTTCACCATTTCATTCTATTATTCATCGCTAATTGCTTTTAAGTTTGTGAGCTCAAATCCATGATGAGTGATGAGAGAAATTTTTCTTGATTTTATGCATCATGGATTTGTTTCAAATGTCCAAAGTTGAATTAGCGATGCACAATGGACTATGTTATCGCTAGTTCCTTTGGTATCACTAATTGCTCATATAATTGGCAATCTAAATTAGCGATACACAATGACCTTTTTGTGCTAGTTGTTCTTTCATCACTCATCACGAATAACTGCTTGATTGTTCTTTTCAAAAGGGGAATGAGCGATAAAGTCTTCATCTCAAACTTTCCTTCACTGATCTGAAGTGCTCTTAGGAGCGATGTATCTTGTTCCATTGATTTTTTCATGCAAGTGCACTTATTGTGGTCTTATTTTCCCTTCACTGATGTGATCTAGAGAATGAGGCATGAATCCGCGATGCGTGATGGATATGGACTATGATCAAGGAGGAGTATTAGATCCGACGGTTGGGATATCATCGCGCAAGTTCTTACATCTCTATTTGAACCTGTTGAAAGTAAAGTGAACCCACGATGCATGATGAGAGATAAAGATCTTGAAAAGGCGCAGTGATCCAACATATTTTTCATCGCACCCATGCCCTCATCACTAATTGAGCCCTAAAGGAGTGGGGAAAATCAACAATGCGCGATGTGATATTCCGATGAGTATTCTCTTCAAGTGACGACAATGTACTTTTTTGATATAAATGGAAAGGTACATATCGGGTTGGTGATGCATGTTGATCATTAGATCATAGGTGACTAATGAAGATTATGGGAAAATGTGGTAGTATTTCAGGTGGCATCATTGATTTCTAGGAACAAGCTGTAAAGGAAAAAGCAATACTTGAGGTTGCCATTGATGATGTTTTAAATATGCAAGGATCGATGGCTCAGATTCAAATCTCAGCTACTAAGTTATCAAATCACTCGCACGAGGATTTATTCAATCATTAATTGCTGCATGCTCCAAATCATCTATTTCATGCAGGATTGTTTGCCATTTGATTTCACCATTTTCAGTCTATAGAAAATATGAGGTGTGAGTCGGTGGTCGAGTGTTGAGGAGTTGATGTGAATTTCTAGGTAAGCTAGTAGTCATATGAGCTCTCTGTAATCCATGTTCTATGTTTTTCTAGAATTTTAAGATTTCTAGGACTAGTTGTAATTGTCAAGCTTTGTGGGTGTGCTTTTATGCAAATTTGGTTATGAGGTCTTTGAGTTGTTTAGGTTTTCTACTCATTTTAAACTTGCTAGCTTTCATTTGGGTTTTGTGAAATGGGAAAGTCTGGTGTGCCATCCCATCCTACTAGGAGGTTTGGTCATCTTAGTGTTTTTGAATGTCATGAGGATTTTCCTAAGGCTTAATAGGAGATTCTAGTGACTCTTGTGACTCAAGAGGGTAAAATGAGTGCCCATGGTCGAAAGAAGATGAAGACAATTGTCCAGAGTACTTACAACTTATGAAATAGGACCATTTATGAAGAATTGGTCAAAGTTAAAGGAAAGGAGTCGGTTGTGCTGGCGAGGAAGGCCATGAAAGAAAGAGACAAGTGTTTGAAGGCCTGCCTAGCAAAACAAGATTCTCCCATTGTGCTTTTTGATAGCCTTTCAGATAGTGGAGATGACACTGACTCGAGGTACGACCAATACTTGTTCTCCTTGGTGTTGTATGATGTTTCTGATGAAGTGGTGGTGATGGTTCCTCTAATTTCATTACACACAAGGAGTGGATGGGAATACTCTGATTCTGAAGAATCAGAGTGATGTCTTGACCTTGTTTTTTTTTTCGATGATAACATTGCCACAGTGTCCATGATTTTGGCCTTTTACTCTTCCATGCTGATGTGGAAGTTTTCTGGTTGGTATGGTGGAAAACCTTTTGCTTGACGTGGACATTGCGGCACTGACTAGCACTTCCCTATGGTGATTTGGCTATTGTCCCTCGCCAACCTATCAAGAATTTTGTCTTTCTACTTCCCCTATTTTTTCAATGATTGTATATAACCGTCTGGGGAATCTCTTGAATTCTATTGAAATTATTTTGAAATGAATATGAAATGTACTATAATTCAGTGGGATGCTTGTTGCTCCCCTATTCTATAAAGGGGATTTCAAGGCTGATTACAAAAAACGGAGTTCAAGTTTTGGAGTCTTAAAAGGGTCTAGGTGAAAATGCTATTCTCAAAAAAAGAGCATAATGTAAATAGATAGATTAATGGATATACCTTGAGCTAGATTTTGGGATACAATTATGATGTGATTATCTTAAAATGGTTTTACAGTAACTCTAGTAATAGAAAATATCAATTTAAAGTATGTGTTCTCTTATGTAATTTCTTTGCACACTATGAATGGAATTGTTAATGATAGTTTCATTTGTCTTTTGTTGTTTAAATTGAATGAATGAATTTACTTATGCTTCAATTTAAGGGGTTGATTAAATTTTGAAGTAAGTTCACGAGTTTTTGAGGAAAATGATATAGGATTTGGTAAGAAATCATGTTTTAGATACAATGAGTTGGATGCTATAAGGTAGTATGCCAATGGCCCATATATTACTGGGATGAATTGTTAGTTTATTACTGGTTAATTGCATACTGACTCTGTTATCCCATAAAGGAGGCACTAGTCTCTTCATTAGTTTGTCTTAGAGTGTGTTGAGTTTAGTTACACATCTAACCATAGGCTTGACATGATGAACAAATCACAATAACCAACATTTGAAGAATGCCACAATCTAAAGAATCATTTGATTCCTAGCTATAGATAGTTTTTATTTTGAAGGTTGTCCAAGCCTTTAGTGAATTTTATCTATGTGCAATTAAGGGGAATTCATCTATTTATGGAAGTTCTCTTAATTAAATGAGTATCTTAGGAGTACAAATGGGATTACCCTCTTGGGTTTCACAGAGCCCGAAGAGTAGAAGTAAGGACTCTTAAATTCTTGCTTGTGTGTTGGCCAATCCTTACCCTTATTAATAATTGAACCCTGGAAAGTTCATAGGTAAGGGATGACATCAAATTTAGTTCATAAAAATCACCAACAGGTTGTTCCCCTCATCTACTTGATAGAAAAATTTCTCTCTGAGGCTTGATTGTTGAAATTTGGGCTTTTAGAGCATTGGGATTGAAGAGGAACATGAAATATGTATGTCAAACATAGGGGTTTACATTTTTTGTATTTGAGAGGATTGGATCTTGATATGAGAAAATACGGTAATTGTTCTAGAATTCATGAAGGCATTAATACTTGTTCATTTGACCTAATGGGATTATTTCTTAGCTCCATTAGCTCATGTGAAATCAGCTCAATCAAACATTTAAATTTTTCTATCTCATCACACTTGACCATTCAAATGGGGAGGGTAGGTGATGAGCTTATAGCATGCATTTGACTATTTTGGAGGGCTTCAAAAGAAGTATTTTCTAATGGAAGGAAAGATTGCACAGGAAATGGATGTAAATTTCTAGCATCTATTAGATTTTTCTTAGATTTGATAGGAAAATCATATGATTAAAGAAGAGTTTGACCCCCTAGAATTTGAATTATGAAAAAAAAATAGAATTAAATATTTTAGAAAAGAACAAAATTGCAAAACAAAGAGGTTATCAAACAATAAAAAATAATTTCTTATAAGCCTTATCAAAATGTGAGATAAAATTGTGAATTCATTATGTTGGAGATATTTTGATTGCCATGAAAATTTGAAGAGAGAAGAAGAAGACTAGAAGAATCATCAAGAATTTAGAAAAGATCCTTTCTTTATGCTGCACGGATCTCCATAATTCACTACATGACAACCCCATCTCCCTATTCATTATACTTTCTTCCCATTATCTCCTTACTTTCTTTTACTTCCTATATTTTTTCTTGTCACAAGATATTCTTTATAATAAATCCTTTACTTTTATCCTTGTCATGAGATTTTAAAGGAATATAATTTTTAACTAATATACTTTACCTTTTAAAGATCATTAGGTCCCACCTTGTCCTTGTCTCTTTCTTCAAATCTTTAATGATTTTGAATAAAATTAACTTCACACTCAAGAGAAAGAAATATTGATATATTGAATATTTTTCTTGGCCCACACTTCCACCTCAAATCAAAAATGACCAATGGAACAACCTTTGAAAACCTTTGATAAGATAAAAAACATTTATAGGGTGTTTTACAATTTACACAAAAGGCCACTGGAGAAAAATTTCAAAGCATAAAGACCAACAACATAGTTCCAAAAAAACTAGAGACAACAAATTAACAATAGAAAAATAACATATAAACAACTAGAGGAATCAACCAAAAAAACCCATAAGAACCCCCTATTTGAGAATGTTCTCCCATTCCTCCATGAGGAATTTGAAAACATCCATCTTCTACTAGTTGGAGCTAGGGTCAGTAGAAGTGCCATGTTTTTATATCTTCTTGGAGCACCATGGCCAGAGTGACAACGGAGTGGTGGATCACTTTGATTGTTAAAAATGAAATGCCATTGAGCTTCCTTTCAAGAGTTTCCACATGATACATCAAAGCTTTACAATCCTGGGTTATTTTCTCACAGTTATGGCATATTTCCTCTTGGTGCTCATGTGGGGGAAGATTCCTCCTTGAGAATATCATTTAGCTAAGGAAAATTCTTGGGCCATCAATGAAATCCTCAACATCCTCTTCCATATCATCATGAATGTTGTCATGTTTAGAATCACTGGATATTTCATCAATATAGTGACCTCGAGCACCTACTTACCAGCCAGTCTATCGAAGCTTCTCACACTGTCAATCTCAATTCCAACATTGGGATCAGTCACTGTCATTTTTCCTCTTCACAAGTGTTACTGGAATTAAAATTAGGCTCCTTGTCCTTAGAAGTACCTTCCTCAATAATGAAGCTCACAAAATCCCTCCTTTTTGTTGGGGGTTTCATTCACAATATTTTTTCTTAGCTTTTTTACAAGTGATTTTTTGAGCTCAGATAGCCCCACCATTGTAGACTTCTGGCTCAGAGCTTGATTATTTTTACACTTCTTTTTAGACTGTTTGGTTAGGGTTTAGGGTTGGTTTTGGGAGTAGATTATTTGGTAGGAGGGCTCATCTTTCACTTTGCACTAGGTTTGGAAATATTTGGCTTGAGGGGGTTCTGGGGGGTTTCATGAGGTGAGTGATAGTAGAAGATTCTTCCACAAGGAAAGTATGGATGGGTTTAGGGAAAAATTACTAGATTAAAATGGTACAATATCAAGATTAGCCCCTAAGTGGTTGATCAATAGATGGTTCCTTAAGTGGCTGAGCATTGGAATATGGTAAAAATAAAATCATTTAAGCCTACCCTCAAGCATTAGGTAATTCATAATCACCAAACATACCTAGTCCTGTAGTGCAGAAAGCTTGTTGTGATCATACCTTGCATGCAGGTTGGTGGGGTACTCATTATTCTTGAAGAATAGGTTTATGTTGTTGACATCTTGCAATTTAGTGTGTTTCTTAAGTTTCTGAACATTCCAAGAAAGGCTGATATATTTTTCTATGACCTCTTCACTGACCTCGAAGGAAATCCCACCAAGTTTTACTTGTCTATTGTTCCAACCATTAGCAAACTGGATAGAGAGATTCTCATAATGGCTATTTAGGCTCTCCATCAATGGTGCCAGACCTCCCTCCATGCAAAATGTGCCAAATCAAGGCATCCCTTTGAAAATCTTCATATGATCCAAGCTCCGTTCAAACTCTTTATGCTCCCATACTCTAAAATAGGTTGAGTTGGCTCGCTTGGATAGGTTGATCACTAAAGTGATTAATGTTCTTGATAAAATTGAAATAGACCAAGGGTTATGAAGGACCAAAAATAAGCTGGTAGGTTAAATCAAATATAAGATAAATACACAAGCCTTCTTGAGATATCCAATTTGATGTAAAAATTTTGTTGTCATGATTAAATGGGGTAACAATTCCCCATGTGCCAATAGTCCTCTCCATATACCTACCAATATAGTGGGATATCTTACAATGATCCAAGGACATCATGTTGGAAGGGCTGCCAATCATGATCCGACATGCAGTTTGAATTGCAAATTATCATCATCAGCCTCAAAACACGAGTTTCCCTATTTTGCACATGCCAACTAAAGCTAATGTTGATCTCATTAAGATTAGTAAAGGGAGCCCTGTGTAGGTCAAGAATTAATATATTGGCCCTCAAGTTACACTTTTTTTCCCTTATTTGAGATCCCATTCCACATCAACTTACTTGTTAGATTAGTAGTGGCCCTAAAGGCCAATGTTTTCATTTCCTTTTTTAAAATCCAATCCCACAACAACTTACCTGTTAGAAGGGAATTGACAAGAGTAAGTAATAAAATAATATTTAAAAGTTCAGTTTGGGCTCTCCCCATTTTGGATGTTGGTATTTTGTTCTTCAAGGATTAATCATTTGAATTTCATTAGTAGAGATAAATAGTCTCTCCAACATCTAGTTGAACTTAAGGATATACCTAAGTTGTCCATAGTATTTGCCACCTTATTACCTTCTCTATAAATATGAAAAATATTTATGATCCCTAGATTAATTAAGATATTTTGAATATCAAAGATAATATCAACACAAGTTCATCCAATCATTCCTTTTCCTTTGCAACATCTATTATAGTTTTAGAGTCACCTTCCATCTATAGTCTTTTGATCCCTAAAGATAAGGAAATTTTGATTCTTGCAAACATAGCCATAGCTTTAGTTGTCATAGAAGATTGTTCCCCAACACCCCTTACAAATACAACAATAAAATTAACCTCATAATTTCTTATTATGTTCCCCATACTAGTTATTCTTGTGTTTCGTTTGGTAGCCCCATCAAAGTTGAGTTTTAACCTGCCCAATGGTGGAGGTCTCCATTTGGTGTTTTGTCTTGCCATAATTTTAGAGTTATCAAAGGAGTTTAACTCCAGCTATAGACCCAATTTATGAGAACCATTGGTCTCCATTTCATTACGGGGCATACCCAGGGTTTTCCAAATACACAAAGATACATTCTCAATTAGAATCTTGGATCAAGAACCAAAGAACTCCTTGGGACTCTTTTCTTCATTATAGAATATCTTATTATTCCTTTCCTTCTAGATGATCCAAAAATGTTGGGGAGGGGCCTGTCTCCAAGTTCCCTAGTTAGGGGGTGGGTAAAAGGGAAAATCCAACTTTCCACTAGACTTTTAACACTATCATTCATTGACCAATAAATACCCAAATTCTACAGAGAATAGGACCAAACTGGAATAGAGAATGGGAAATATAATAATAAATTAGGCACTGATTCCTCATCTATTTTGCATAACATGCATCTATTATGAATCTAGAATCCTCTCTAAATCTTAGGTTATCATAGGTTAGGATTTTGTTGTGGACAGTTTTCCACCAAAATATGTTAATCTTAGGTATTAGATGTTGGTTCCAAATCTATTTCTAAAATCTACCACAAGGACCATGCTCTAAAAACTAATTGTAAGCTATTTTCATAGTTAGGTTTCATGTACTCTCTTTAGCCAAGAAGAAGTCATCATAATTTTAGAAAATAGTGATTCTAGTTAAGGAGAGGGAGTTTTGGAGGGACCAATATTTTTCCTTAACCCTTGTAATATATTTATATATTTTCAACTTCTTGGGGTCATAAATTTTGATCTGGTTGTTAGATTTTAAATTGTAATATATCGTTGGAAATCTTGTGAAGAGATCTACAACCATCTTTCACCAAATCTAAAAAGATAAGATATTTTTCACCCTATTCTAGGGCTTTGAAGGACCTCAATTTTTAGTTTTAAACTTCACTGGAGAAATTCCTTGTGATGAAAATTTTGATATCTTGCAAATGGTAAAAGATTTTGAGATGCTTCTTTCACCAAAAATCTTATTTTCATATTTCACTCCTTGGGATCAATTTTCATGTCCATAGGAACCCAAATAGGGCAACTTACTAAAAATAGCATGTGACTATTTTTGGATGTTTCAAACTTCTAACTATTCCAAAGATTTCATGAGTCACCATGAGCCCAAAAACAACTAAGGAAACTACAAACAAAATTAGAATACAATATTTTTGGGTGATGAAAGATTTCCCTTACACCATTGGATGCTCCTGCATCAAAACTTATATACCTATCCCATTAGAATATCCTAGCAAAAAAATAAAAAAGAATCAAAAAAGAGAAAAATATCAAAAAATAGTAAAGAGAAATAAATTGTCATTTAACTGAAAACCACCTTTGTGGTGATTTTATGACATGCGCTACATTTGAATAAGCTCCACCTCATCATCTGTCAAGGCTCACATCCATTCCATCCTTCAATTATCATGATCATGCCTTCATCTAGTCTACCATTCATTCCATGATGAATGTGCATCCAACCATGGCTTGATCATGTGAAAAGTGTCTGACCTTGCTACATTATGACCATCCTCTATCCACATCATCCCATTTATTCTTAATAAATGTAATCCCATGCCTAACTGGGGGCATCTTCTTAAACTTGGTAGACATATTGGATCATTGTTCATATCTCAAGTCACATTAATCCTAGAAAAAAAAAAAAACATCTAGATAATCTTGAAAAATAAAAAAACATCCAGATAATCTTTAAAAATCAAAGCATCCAAATAATCCTTTAAAAATAAAAAAATCTAGATAATCCTTCAAAAATTAAAAAACAACTAGATAATACTTCAAAAATAAAAAAAATCCAAAAACATTCATAAAAGGTCAAAAATATCAAAAACATTATTGGCCATCCATGTATGAGCTGATAGCCCTGTTCAATAATCAAACTATGTTGTCTTTGTGTGTATGTAGGCAAGGCCATCAACGATGAGCCCTCGAGGAATTAGGTGAGTCCCCTTAGGTCACCTTCACTAGGTTTAAATATCATCAAAATACAAAAAAAAATTGAAATACCAACAAACACAAAAAAACCTCAAATAATCTCAAAAACATGAAAAAAATTCAAAAAAATCCCAAGATTTTTGTCATCACCTATCCATAATAAACTATTCATCCCTAATAAACCTATCATTGCTCTCATCCTTTGACAATGCAATCAAATCAAACATAATAGTTATTGAAATCCAAAACATTCAAGCAAGAATTGTAAAAACTTGATCATTATAGACTAAAACAATGCCTAAATATAGATTGCCTTATTTATCAGTATCATCATCAAAAAAATTAGCATCCTAGTATGAGCCTTAATGGATATATCTTTCCTATAATAGGAATCATCAACATATAGCATCCCTAGACTACAAACATCATTGGCAAGTGATATGGAAGCTATGTTTGTCTATTTTGACTATTTTTTTTGTTTATATTTTGATCATTGATTTTTATGTTGTGTTTGTTTGGATGTTCTTGTAATACGACCATGGAAAATACTTGCCTTGTGTGTGTAGGGATAGTCTCAAGTAATACAATGGTTGATGCATATCACATTCTTCATACCTTTTGTGTATTAGTCTCCTTACTTTGATGGCTTTATTTTCTCACATTACATAACAAGGTTTTTGTATTTCTAGTATGAATAGGAATACACCTATTTGTTTATAGAGTTAAAGTACAGGCAATAAATACAAATCTTCCTTGGTTATTTATACCCTAGTGCATCATGTTTATTTTCTATATTAATAAGGATTACTAATCATTAGTTTCTCCTGAAAAAGAAAAAGCATTCTCATCATACACATCATAGAATATCAATATAAATTATCATTCATCATTCATTTATTTATTTATCATAGCATATGGATTTTCATCAACTAGATCATCAATCATCAATTTCTTCTATCTTCTAATCTTTCTAATCAATTATTTTGACTAACATCTCCCGCATCCTGCATCGTAACATAATTAGTACCGCATGCATCCTACATCCACAAACTCATCAGCATAGTCTATCATATATAATATATATCATATCATCCATATCATATATCATCCATACATTCTACATATCATGGGAATATCAAAAATACAAAGAAAAAGATAATCACATCTTGCATCATTGATATCAAATTATAAATAACCATCACATCAATGCATCTCATATATCATCAAAAATGAAAATGTCATAGCACATCATCATCATAACATGTGTGATATAATCAATGAATCAAAAATATACATATATATGAGGCCCAATGGCCGATGAATGTATATACATCAATATAAATAAAGTCTATGAAAGTCTTTATATCATGAAATAATATACAAAAAGGCTCTCAATCCTACACCTCTCCATTTGGTGGGGGTCTCTCCTGATCATCTTATGCCGGGGACTACTAGGTATGTTGGTTGTGTGAGGGTGACATGTGTGGTTGTAAAATATGCATGTGTGGCTAATCTAAAGGCCTACTCAAAAAATCACCTCCTCACCTGCTCGACTCTGTTATGTACTACTCCTCACACCAAATCTAGGTCATCTTTGGGATCAGGGAGCAACCACCTTGTATAACTTGGTCTTATAGTAGGTCTGATCCTCCATTAAGGCATCCATCTCCCACATGTATGTATCCATGGAAATGGTAGAGGCTTGTGATATCTCAAGCTCCACTTATTGTCTCCACTTTGTGTCTCGCTCAGCTATGGCAATGTCCCTCTCCCTATGAGCCCGAACCTGCTCAACTATAAGGACTACAATCTATGCATCTACGACATGTCTGTGAGCTATCTTTGTATCTCGCTCACCAACCTTGGCATCTTTGTCTACAATGGCCTGATCCCTCTTGGCCATAACTTGTACTAATATCACAGTGAAATCACCTTTTCCCTGATCTAGTGGTGGGGGTGGTAACTATCTAATCTATTGGTCTTGATTACCATCACCCTATCCATCCTAGTGTCCTTGGTCCTAGTGATCATCATGCTACTAAACCTGAGGCACTTGTACTACATGCTACTACTCAACAACCGCTTCCAGTCTCTGTTTGGCCTCACGGCCACCAACTACACCACCTGACCTCCTCCTACCACCAATAGGTCCTAGACATACATGTCTTGGAGGGAGAGTAAATCTCAGTGGCCTCCTACAATCCCACCATTTTTCATAGTTCTGAGTATTTCCAACATCATCTAGACCTACTTCCCATCCCCATCCAAGCAAATCCATCTGTCAAAATTTTGTAGTAGCTACCCTAGATGATGTTGTGGTTCCCCATGCAACGACCTCTCTATTCATCTAGGAATATTGTGCATGGTACCCATGTTCTGGAATAATATGCCTATCATCAAACTAATAGTGAACCCTCTCTAGTAAGTATCTCTCAAGGATTTGGTTGGATCGCTTCATCAACCATTAGGTCTAGTGGTAGAAATTTAAATGTGCATGGTCATCATCCCAATGCCTCACATCCCAACCAAGGTCTCTAAACAAATTGTGTCATATCATCAAAAATTTCCCTCCAATACTGTAGTCTATTGGGCTACCTGCAATTAAGGTAATCACATGATACTTGTAGGAATATGGATCATTATGATCCCTTTCATCGATACCAAGAGGTCATGTAACTGTAATCCTATCCCATGTCCAAACATGTAATAGAATGATGCTTGCAGAAATTTTGGTGCCTCCTCTATAACACACCTGGTACATATTATGATATAAATGTTCTAGTACGCATGGAACATAGGCGTACCTAGTCCCCTCTATCATCACAGACTCTATGCAAATCCCCTATCCCATGAGAACCCTTTGAGAGTGTGTATCAGGAATTAATGGCTCTATGACCAGTCTTGCAAGTATGATAGTCATCTCATGAACCTCCCTAATGTAGGGTGTCAAATTTATATGTCCATATACAATAGTAAGTCACTCCTCTCCGAGCATCCTAGCCATCACCGCTACTCCTTGGTCTACATCATACTCTACAAGCTCGTAGTAAATAGGGATCCTCAAGATGCACCAAACATCCTCCAATGTAATGGTGTACTCTCTATTCAACAAGTGGAATGCCATTGTCTCTGACCTCCACCTCTCTACTAGGGTAGTCATCATAGCCCTGTGTGCTTGAATCTTTGGCATGTAAGCTATATGGTCTAATCCAACCACTACTAGGAACTAAACCTCAAAGTATTTGATGTGAGCTAATTGATCTAATAACTATGTTCTCCTCTCCCTCATGTATAGAGGATGAAGAGTGTCCTAAAATCATAAAGCCAAGAATGTCAAAATTACAAAAATGAGCTAATTTTTTTTAGGTGTGCTAGTAAATTGAACAAACGCGTCAATTTCTGCAAACTCGTCAGTTTTATCAAACCAAAGTATATTTTTAGGAAACATGTCACACTTTGGAAAATGTGATAAAGTCCTAAAAGTGCAAATGAATCATCATTTTACAAACACATTGATCTAAGTCAAACATGTTGGAGTTTTTTAATCATGTCACTATAAAGAAAACATGAGCATCATTAAAGCATAAATGTGTATATACTACGACAAGCGTGAAAATACTTAAATATTGCCATGTTTGTGTGTCCTACCTTTGGCTAACAATTTAAAAAGTGAAATTAAAGTGCAAGTAAAAGTTTGAGTTATGCGTACTATAATGCCTATGCTGACTGGCCTCTAGAACTAGTGAATGAGCTCTGCACAATGAGGTGCTCCTAGTACTTGGTCCATCGTGAATGTGCATTTGAAGGATAGGGATGGGAAAAATCTCTTAGAGAGTATGAAATCCTAAAAGATGAGTGTGAAACTAAGGAGGATTTGAACCCTAATTGCATATATAATCCCTCCAAAACCTAGGGTTTTTCCCACAACTGCCCTTTTGAGGTATATTTTGAGTGTCTTGATTCATTTTGATCAATATTTGAGACCCCTAGGGCCTTATTTTTCATCCTCTTCTCATCTGAACTAGTCATGAACTCTTGTCATGAGCTCGACCCAAAAATTAATTATTTCTGGCCAATCTCCCGAGGGGGAATCCTAACATCCTATCTTCCTTCAGAAACTTGATGGGGCACAATGGGGCATCACAAATTTGATTTGAGTAGCACAAATCTTTGAAACAACATAACAAGTACATTGTGTCAAAGAGGGGAAAAATGTAGACATGCAAAATTTCTTGACTTGTATCACACATCGTTAATCTTGCATTCTTTTTCATATTCACTCTTGATCATTGCATTCACATCATTTTCATCATTTACATTACTAATTCCATTTTAAAATCATTTCACCTTATTTCCTCTATTAATTAAGTAATTTTGAATTATTTAATTAATTCATCCCATTTCACTATTTTTCCTCTAATCTCCCCTATTGGATAATTTGAATTATTTAATTAGCCCCTAAATCTAATTTTCATCTAAATTCCTATGATTAAATAATCTTGAATTATTTAATTATCTAATTCCCATCCCATTCATTTGAGATATCCCTTTTTAATAAAGAATATCATAATCCCCCATAATTAAATAATCTTGAATTATTTAATTGTCCTAATTTCCTCTAAAAGGCATAATCCCAAGGAATATTCTCTTTCAAAATATATCATTCTTCTCATTCATCATTATCCCTCCATTTCAAATATCCTTGGGCAATTTTCCTAAAATTGTGGAGATATTTGAGTACAAATTGATCTTGATCCTTCATCTTCCATGATTCACTCAAATTCGTGGGTCTTAAGGTGCAATCTCAACCACTCTTTGTGGGTCTTGAGGTTTAATCTACTCCATTGATTCAAACATGAAAGTCTATAAAACAATCATTCCTCATTCATTATTACCTTACCTAGATCATTTGAGAGAATTTGAGCACCTAAGAAACATCATTTTCATAAGCATTTGAGCAATTATCTTCATCTAGGTCATCAATCTTCATGGTTTTGCAACCATGGGAGATTCATGATCAAGAAATACAACATTTTATCACCATGAAAATGGAAGGCAAGGTTTTCACATTGGATTATTTTATGTTTTCAATAATTGTTTTCATTATTTATCTTGATTTCTAACCCTTGTATGCATTCTCTTTCATTTTGTAAGTAGGATTTGTTCTTCCATTGTTTTGGATCATCTCGATTGCTAACCCTTGTTTTGATATCAATTCTATTTTCCACTTCATAATTTCCAACACTAAGTTACAAACAATTTTTTTTTTCAAATTTGTAACAAATGAAGCAAAACAATACCTTTCTTGCACATGCAATAACATATTTTTAAAATTCAAATCAAACATTTTCAAGCAAAACTAGACTGAAAATACAAAGATAGAGATCTGTACAATTTTTTTCCGAGCTACCAGTAGTAGGATAGAGGTGCCCAAGGGTGTCTATGTCCTTGATAGGGCTTCTGGAAACTAAAATATTAATTTTTTATTAGATTGCCTAGGGGTTCTATGTTTATTTGCAAACAGGTTTGAAAGTCAATATTTCTCCAGAATTTGCTCAATTTAAGAAAATGTAACTCAAAAGCAAAGGTGTAACAATAAATAACAATTGTGAATGTAATTTTAAATGTAGATTTTTCCTAAATGACTGAAATGAACCCTAATGCAACATATGAAGCAATATGGTATGCAATGTTTTTGAATTTTTTATATCTTTTATGATGCAAAAATGAAACCCTAAATGAACAATGCAAAGCAATGCAAAACTTAGATCTAGGGTTGAAATTCCAAAGGTATATAACTTTTTAAAAAGTTAGGTTCACCAAAATAAAATAAAGAAAAAAGTGAACCTAAGTCTAATTCAAAGAATCTAGGATCAATTGTGGCCTTTTTCTAGGGTTTCATTAAGATGGAGATCAACAAGGTGTTTAGATTGACTTTCAACCATGAATGTGACATAGTCACACCTAGATCTAAATCTTTTTGAGTCTTGGAATGGATTGGAATTGATTTTCCTTGATTAACGTAATTAGACTATGTGCCCTAATATGCAAAATGTAATATTTTGACAGTTGATAGACTATAACAAAGATTTGTAGGTAGATCAAGTAGAAGGGAAAAGTCTTGGGTACCTATCCTAAAAGTTTGGTGTTGGCTTGAATATGAGGAAAAAGTTTCCCAAGGGAATTTGGGTCCTTTTATACCTTTTTTGAAACTATTTTTGCAGTCCTCTAATGTCAGATTTGAGATCTCTATTTCCTCTTGCAAACTTATCAGATCACTGTTGGATAATTTTGTAGGTGAGTTTCCGTGAGTTGAAAAGGTGTAGGGTGTTGAATGTAAAAATGAATGAATGATATTCAAACTTCCTTCAATCCTCTCCAAACTTGAAATCTACACATTCAAAGAGAGAAGAAATGTTGTGCTATTTAGGGGCTTGCCTTAGTCAAACCTCGTGTCAGTGTTTCCATTTCCACAATTGCAATGCTAATAATAAAAAATGGATAAATGATAGAAAGGAATGTTGAATCAACAAAGTTTGAAAACTCACCACCCTTCAATGGCTTCCTGAAGGACTGAAGTCATGCACATCTCCTCAAGGTCTTGGATCTTTCTTGTTTTCTTTGCTTGAATTTCTTGGAGACTGCAACAAGGGTTAGCCTTCACAAACATGAAAAAACAAAAACATGAACTCACATGTACACTTTAACATGATACTTGGATTCTTAATTGTTGCAATAATATTCACAAATCTACCTATGATTGCCCTTGATTGATCTTAGGATTTTCAATTTTCTCTCCTTTCATGAATTTTTTCTTGCATTATAAAATTGGTTTCTAATTGCTCTTAATGAGAGGAAAACATGCTTTTATATATATTAAGTAACCCTTTTGGGTAGGGGACAACATCGGGTCATTTTTAAATCATAAAAACCTGCTAATTGAAATTTCAAACATTCAAAATTTTGCCTCAAGGATAGTGACGTCATTGAATGGTGTAAGTGTCTAAGACCTAACTTTTAGCCCAAATGTATAGGGATAATGAGGAATTAAATATATTTTATCAATCTGGTTGAAAAATTGGTAAATTGTCATTATAATTAAAGTTATGGGAAAAATAGGGTGTCAAGGTAGTGTGAAATTGTCAAGGGTGACAATTTTTTGTTTTCATAACTCAGGGTGTCCCCGTGACCCCCCACCCAGCACCTTCTTCGAGGCAAAAAAAAGTTTTGATGCTATAGTGTGCACTCAATATTTCACCCCCTTAGTCTTAACTATTTTTTAAAATATTCAGTACTTTAGAAACTAATTTAGATTACTACAATTCTTATTCTTACCATATATTCAAATTTTGAGTGCACACATCTTGAATTAAACGTTCAAGTTCAAGTTTAACCAATTTGAAGAAAATAATGTTCATGCTTTTTATCCCTTTTTACTCCCCATTTCCATGCACTTACCCTAACATAATTTCCTTATTTTCATTTCACTTTTTATATGTTCGACATAATTTTTTTATGCATGTTTCTTCGTATATATGTTGACATGATTTTCTCATCCTCTATTCATATTCTACATGTTTGGCATTATTTGTTTATCCTCATTTAACCTTATGTGTGTTTTTCCTATCTTCATTTCACCTTGTATATGTTTCCAACATATTCTCATTCATGTTCTATATGTTCAATATAATTTTCTTATTCTCATTTAACCTTACATATGTCTGACATTTATTTGATTCACTATCTATATGTTTTCCATACTTTGTTTATTCTAATTTCACTTTATAATCTATGTTTTCATTTCTTTTCTTCTTATCATTTCACCTTCTATATCTTGTATATAATTTTCTTATCTTTATTTCACCTTCTATATGTTGTATATAATTTTCTTATCTTGATTTCACCTTCTATATTTTTGACATGATTTTTTGTCCTCATTTTATCTTCTATAAATGTTTGATATGATTTATTTATTCTAATTTCACCTTTTATATGCTTGACACATCTTTATTTTTCCTTTTACATGTTCAACATGATTCCATATCCGTATTTCACCTTGTATATGTCTTACATATATGTGTTTCATCTTTTATAGGTTCATCACATTTTTTTAAAATCATTTCACCTTCTAATATTTATTTTCCATGTTTTCCTTATCTTTGTTTCACATTTCAATATATTAAGAGTGTCTAATATAGTTAGATTATAGGTACAATCATGCCTTGGGTCAAACATGTAGGTTGGATCAATAGTTAATGGGATTAGATTCTAGATTAATGATTGATAGTACTTGTAGATGGAATTATCTATTATTTTTAGCATTAATAAGATTTTGGATTGCATTTTGTGATTCATCATTAGGATGAGTAAAAACTTAAGGAGGATTGCAAAACATGCTCCTTAAAGAATACAAATATGAACAAGATAAAACAAAATAAGAAAAAACAAAAAAAAAACCTAGCCGTTAAACTAATAATAATTAATTAATCAAAACTATAGAAAAATATACTACAAATAATTTACTAGAAGAAACTAACAATCTTATAAAAGATAGTTGATAAAATAGAAAATAAATTATAACTAAATTATGTAAAGATCTGGGATATAGAATTTTGTAAAGGGGATACAAATAATATGTGTATTGTTAGATCAATTGAACTAGTTATCATTTTTTGTAAACCCTTATTTTAAATAAAATTTTATATATAAATATCTATGTTAATCTATTAATATTTGAAAATGTCGTGAAAAAATAATAACATGTATATATATATATATATAATGATACTATTCTTATAATATTAATATTTGAAATGAAATTGGTATTATTGTTAAACATATTGAAAGCTAAGAAAAAAAATATTACTTTACATTATTTTTATTGTGGAGGAGATGAAAGGAGTTGCAAAGCTATTATTATTATTATATTATAGAGAAAGCAACAAAGTGAAAAAAAAATTAGACAATTTTGGTATCGACCAAGATTAAGCATGTGGATCATATTATTGGAAAATTGAATCCAACCCTAATGTTCAGATCTCCTCCTCATCATAAGTGTAAATATTGGAAGGGAGACGGTACAAAGTACAAAGTACTCATGAAGTAACTCCTTAATTATATGCTAATTAATTGTCAACATCCATTTATGCCAATTAATTGATAGTAAAATAAATTCAACTTATGCCATGCACGTGAGGGAGGATATATAGCGTATTTTCAAAATTGAAAGGTTTGTCATGATGGTGTTGTGAAATATATTTTGCATAATGACTACTCATGGTACGCTAAAAAATAAAGTATTTAGCTGTAATTTTTAAAGCCAATTTATGAGTAAAGGTGGATGAAATTTTCACATGTGCCTGGATCCTAAATTTGTTGCTTTGAAAATTCTACCCCTTTATTGCATACACAATGTTCACCTATGTCTATTAATGGTAACCAAGGTAGAGGAGGTTTCTACTTCCATCAACTATCATATATAAAATGTGAAATTTGTATCCAAGATATGGCCTTGGTAAACATTACGAGGGTCGTGTTAAAGAAACAATGTAATGTATGTGGGTGGGTTACATGGATTTTGGGGAAATTTTGGAATACTTTATGTTATAGTTTGGTTTTGGTTTTTTTTTTTGGGTAGTTTTCTTTTTACGTTTTAAAAAGTAGATAGGAAAAGTGAATAATAATAAAGATAAATTATTAATTATGAAAGAAAATAAAAGTAACGTCTAAACAAGTAATTCACTTTTTTATATTGGGTGGCTTTTTTTTATGTATGTGTGATTTTAATGTATATCTTTTATTTGTCTATAAATTTTTGAATATTTTGTTACAATGTAATGCCTCTATGCTTAGAATATTCATGTGGTAAAAAAACATATGTAGTGCAAGGAACTAAAGATAAATCACTATATATAATTGTTCAATATATGCTACTCTTTTGTGAACTAGGTCTATAGAAATAGTCAATGAAAGCATGAGATAGATTAGAAAATGAAGTATATATAAGAAAGTTGAATCAAGTTATTTTAAATTTGGGCCATATAAGCATGATAAAAACTTGTCCATCAATAAGATGTCATAATATATGTGCATACGATTAGCAAGTAAGAAATATTTTACATACAAAGAAATATCCAAAGAACTATAATAATCATCATGTAATAACATCTCACTAAGACATACTATCATCATTTAGAATCAATGAAGTATTTTAATATGATAAGATAATATATCATCATCAAGGTACAAGGAACTAGATGTGACATGTGAGAAGTACTTAATAATCATTGTAAATAGTAGAATGTAGCATATCAAAGGATCATAGCTTTATGTCATGTCATGTATTTAAAGATAATAAGTATAATATTCTTGGCACTAGGTATTCATCATAAATTGGTAGTCCTATCTATAAACAATCAAATTTCTAATATTTGAAGATGGTATATAATGCATAAGATCATCATGACCTATGAAAGAAGGATCATTAGAAATCGAACACTGTCATAGGCGTGAATTAAGATTCTTTCATCAATTCTTGTCCTAAAAGATATATCACATAATAGATCAACAATAGGAATGTACTTATCATTATGAAAAAGCACATGATCATCATTAGGGTCACTATAAGATGTATAGTAAATATTATTGAGAAAGTTGTTGTACACCTTGCATAAACATTTAATATTTTGTAAAGTTATGGTCCATAATGAAATGTGATGATACACTTCAAGTAGAGAAATAATTTCCTAAGAAATATTTAATATTGGGAAAGTGATTTTTTATCATGTCATCTTGAGCACAATAATTAATTTAAGGGTCATGTGGGTTTTGCATCAGGGGATGTAATGACTCTTGGATCTAGAGTCAAACTTAGGCACCGATCTTGAAAATGTCACTTGGGTGCATTGATTAGAAAATTTAGCTTCATTGTGAATCCTTGTCTATATATAGAGTTTATAGGATGGGATATTAGTGTGAAGGTATTGGCTCAAATGCAAGGCTAAACTATCAGATTTCCTCCATGTTTAGATAGTGTTGATATCTTGTTTCTCTTGGTTGGGACATTGCAATATGGTTATAGATATTTCGTTGTGATGCTACTATATTTTTCATAAGATGGGGAGCATGTGTTGGAGGTGATATAATTTATTTTTTCTTTCTTCTTGAAGAGTGCTAATATCATGTTTATCTTGGTTTTGATATTGCAATATGATTATGGATATTTGGTTGTGATGAAACTAGATTATTCACAAGATATAGAGAATGTGTTGGAGGTGATAGAATTTATTTTCTATTTCTTAGAATAAAGTGTTGATACTTTAATATTGTATTCTAACATGCTTTATTCTAATAATACATTGGATGTTCTTTGGAGGTTAATATTTTTCTAAAAGATTTTTCCTAAGGTATACCAAGGTTGTGTTATACGTTTATTTCTCTATTGGAATTTTTTATTCTATTTTATCTTGGAAGTTTTATTTTGAATATATTAATTTGATTTTTCATACTTAGTATTAATTTTAACCTATTAAGGGTTAGTACTTGTGTAGGATTTCTTACATTTGATGTCAAAACTAGTTTTAGCTAGGATGATGGACATGGGAGGAATAATATTTTCAACCCTATAATAGAGCTTATTATCAATTTGTGTACATTTTCAAGGATATCTTAAATTTCAAGAATAGAGAAATGGTGAACTCTTTGGGGTAAAAGAAACAATAAATATTAGAAATTTCCATATCAAGGTTGTGGATTTGGTCTTTTGGTAACTAGGAAGCTCCTAGATAATCCCTTGATGTATGTTATGGATTCATGATGTTTAAATCTATGGGTTGCAAATGTATGATATTTCATTATTCAAATAATGTTCTAATCCTTAATCTCAAGATTTTTAGGTCTTTTAGATGTGTAATAATAGATTTAAATTTTCAAGGATGCCTTTGGTATGCATGGTATTTTAGGTTTTATGACTAATAAAAAATCAATATAGAACCATGGAAGAGTATTTTTAGAATGTAATCCTCAAGAGTTTTCTAGATGGGGATAGTTTCAAATATTTTGTGTTTTCTTGCTACATTGTTAATGATTCATAGTTTAAAGATGTAGATTTTTTCCATATTAGATTTAAGGCTTTTCGGATCTAATGTTCAGTCCATGAGAGCAATCTAAATGATGCCTTGTTTCTATAATTGTTGATGGAGATTTGAATGTGCATCTTTTTGGGTCTACACTATTTTTTATGGATCCAAGTTGCATCTTTTTTAGGTCTATGATATTTTATAACTTGTTTACTTTTAGGATAAGCACTAGCCATTATTTATGTTACCTATGAATTTCCTATGTGTGTTGGTTTTTATTGATGTTATTTTTGTACCTACATGTTACATGAAAAAACATGGAGTAGTTTTTGAAGTGTTATTTTTTATTTTGGTTAGTTGAAATTTTGGGTTTTTTGTATATTTGTATTTTGAGTAGCAAAAAGAAAAGAAAAACATATCACTAAGGTGATATATTGGGTGCTCAAGGGATGCCTCAAGCTATCATTGTAGTGATATCTTGGAGGGCATGGAAATTTTAAAATTTTATCTTTGAAATAAAGGAGACTAGAACTCATGTATTGAAAAAGACTTAAGCTATCACCTATATGATGCTTTGGGAAAGGAAATAATTGCTTTGAATATGTCTCAATGAATTAAGTACTAGTACCATTTTTTCTCAATTTGTTGCTAGGGTGACACCTTTGAGGAGATTTTAAGTGGTATGGATGAAAGAGAGGTACTATGACCATGGAAATATGTATTTATTGAGTATTTATATTCCTCTCAAAAAATACATAATTTAGAGAAAAAAATAGAACTTGATTTTGAGTCTAGGTGAGAAATTTATGGTTCCTAAATGTTTCAATATGATATATCTAAGTTAGTTATCACCTAGGTGACATTGTCAAGGATGGGGAGACCTTAGGTGTCACCATGATATGGGAGACCCCAAATAATGTTTGTGATGATATCCCATTATATTTTTAAGGTGAGATAACAAGGTATAACCCTAGCCACACCTAAAGTGACTTGGAGGATAGTTTTTGAGGCTTCACCTAGTTATACCTTGAGTCACTTAGAAGAAATTTTTTAGATTTCACCAACATGAGACATAAGTGAATGTTATCAAGTTTTTGGGTATATGAACTATTTTTCCATAGAAAGGTACAAATACCTTTTCAATAGAACTTTTATCAATGATAATGGTTTGAGTAAAAATTATGAGCCACTGTGATTCTAAAATATTAGTGTATGCTCTTTATTTTTTTAGGGCATGAACCATTTTTCCATGAGAAGCTTCAAATCACTTTTTAGTGGGAGTTTTAGAAATAAAAATGGTTGAATGTGGTTATTTTGGTTAAATATAATTTGTCTTCAAGGTTTCATGAGGAGATGAACTATGCTAACATAAGAGGCTCTAGATCATAGCTTCGTGGGAGCTTTATGCAAGAACATAATTGGTTTTAACAAATAATATTTAGATTTTAGATCTATGTTTGATCATGATACCTTGATATTTTCTTGTGTGTATAGTTAGATTTTTTCCATGACATATTTGTGTTTGATAATTTATCATAGGTTTATCATGATGACATGGGTAGCTCTAGATCACTTTTAATTAAGCTTTGGTAGTGGGTATTATTGTGTCAAATCTATATAGATTATAGGTATAATATTTCATGTGTTTAGCAGATCTATCAATTGGAGATGGATTAACTTCTAAAATGAAGATGTAAATCGTGGAGCCATAGGGAGATTTTGAAGCCTGTATTTTTCCTATTCATGCGATGGGAGAAATTTGGGTATTATTTGGGGATAATCTTCTAGATAAGTACAATGATAATTTCCCTTGGAGAGAGACACTTTTAGATATTTTGGTGTTGCAATTAAAATTTGTTCAAGGTATTAGATGATCATATGTGTACTTATATTTTTAGAGAAATTTAGGTGAGGATGGGGATTTTAACGTGTTCAATAATCAAGTGTCGGAATAATGACTCTCCTAATAAGCTTTCAATATAAAGACTAAGGATCATACACCTATACTTGTATTTTATTTCAATATACATAGTGGAGAATACATGATAAGTCTTTCCCACCTATTTTATAAATACATTATAGTTTTACTTTATCTTTTAATGTGAATGGGTCTTGAATTTTGGATGAGGTTGAGGAGTACAATTTATTATTAAAGGTAATGGGCTAATTCCCTCGATTTTTGAATAGATATAAATAAAGAATAAAGTGCAAAAAGATGGGGGGCCAAAAAGGGGGCTTAAGTGGCCACTTTTTTTCTAAAATTAGGAAATACTCACCTTGGATGTGAAATTGAGGATAGTCACAATCAAAAATTTGAGATGCAACAAAAACAAGGATCATAGTGCTCCGAGTCTACTTTCTAAACTACTATTTTTTTTTTAAAATTGGTTGAGATTAAGGGGTTTAAAAGAGGGACCCACAGAAATTGGTGTTGTTTTTGTTGGAAAAAACATAACATAGCAACTTTTGTGGGAACGTAGCGCGGTCATTTTCTTTTTAGTATTTTCAAAATCGCTTTAGTGAGAAATTAGCTAACAACATGAAGTTGGTGCATGATTTTTTTGATAATTTTTTAATGAATATTTGATTTTTTACTAATTTTCAAAGTGGACACTTCCTGAAAAATAGGATTTTGGCCATGCTACCCCTACAAATTTTGGAAACTAATTGATTTTTTTTTAATATTTGTAGAATGGATTCTAGTTTCTAAAAATGTAATTTATTTGAAATTTTGATGAACGGTTAATTTATAATGAGAAAAACACCAAACACTGCTTTTTGCCAAAAAAGAGACACATAAAACAAAATAAATTATAGATCAAAGGCTTAACATTGTCAAAAAGTGAAAAACATTACATTATTAGATAGCTAAGAGAGAGACTAACATTACCCAGGTGTTCGATTTGTTTGACATTGAAACATGTGCAATCCTAATGGTGAGCACACATCCGATAATGTGAAATATTATAGAATTTGCAAAACACATCTCTGGTCGTTGGGAAGGTCCTCCAAGCCTTTGGGTTGGTATTCCAAGGCAAATACCAAGCCTAAGGCTTGGGGATTCCCAAAGCAAGATATAACATGAGCGCGTTATAATGTGCTCGCGCTATATCTTAGTTTTGACATGGTTTTTTGTGTTTGTGCGGGACATGTCTAGCAAGACATAAAGTGAGCACATTATAACGTGCTCACGTTATGTATTGCTTTATTTTAAATGCTAATCTATTGAATGTATGTTTGTATGTACATGTATGCTTGTATGTCATGTATGTATGTATGTATGCCTGTATGTATGTATCAATGCATGCATGTATGCCTATATGTATGTATGTATTTAAGATTGTATGTACATGTCATTAATATTGTATGTACATATGTATTATGCTTGTATGGATGTAAGCATGTATCTCTTTATAGGGAGGGAGAATTTTGAGAGAGAGAGAGAGAGAGAGAGAGAGAGAGAGAGAGAGAGAGAGAGAGAGAGAGAGAGAGAGAGAGAGAGAGAGAGTTTAGAGAGGAGTGGGAGAGAAGGGGTTGGAGTGAGAGGGTCTTAGCTAGGTAGGGTGGGAGGGATAGAGGGAGATAGAGAGAGGGGGGGAGAGAGGGAGAGAAAGAGAGAGTTATGTAGGTAGGGTGCCAGAGGGAGAGACTTGGGAGTGTGACGGGGCATGAGAGAGAGAGACTTGAGAGATAGGGAGTGAGAGAGAGTGGGAGAGAGAGGGAGTGAGAGAGGGAGTGTGAGAGTGAGAGACTTGTGAGAGGGAGAGGGTGTGGGAGGGAGTGACTTGAGAGAGAGGGAGAGAGAAGGGTGGAGTGAGAGGGACTTAGCTAGGTAGGGTGGGAGGGATAGATAGAGTGAGAGGAGAGATAGAGAGTTACCTAGGTAGGGTGCCAGAGGGAGATACTTGAGAGAGAGAGGGGGTGGGAGGGAGAGACCTGAGAGAGAGGGAGTGATGGAGAGGTAGTGGGAGGGAGATATAGATAGATAGATAGAGGGAACAAGAGAGAGTGGTAGGGATTTATTGAGTGAGAGGTACGTAGAAAGAGGGAGAGGCTAGATAGAGACAATTAGAGAGGGTGGGAGAGAGGGATGGAGAGAGGGGTGAGTTGTATAAATAAAGAGAAAGGGATAGGGGTTGACGATATAAGGTTGAGGGATTAGGGAAGAGGACCTATAGGGTTTATGGTTTAGGGTATTGGGTTGAGGGTATAGGGTTGAGGGATTAGGGTTGAGGGTAGAGGGTATTGGGTTGAGGGTAGAGGGTAGAGGGTATAAGGTTTAAGGGTTTATGGTTAAAGGGTTTAGGGTTAAAGGGTTTAGGTTTGAGGGTTAAGGGTTGAGCGTAGAGGGTTTAGGGTATAGGTTTGAGGGTATATGGTTGAAGGATTAGGTTGAAGGTCCAATGTATAGGGTAGAGGGTATAGGGGTTGAGGGTTTAGAGTTTAAGGGTTGAGGGTTGAGGGATTAAGGGTTGAGAATTGAGGGTTTAATGTATAGGGTAGAGGGAAATGGGTAGAGTGTTTAATGGTTTAGGGTTTAAGGTTGAGGGTAGATGATTGAGGGTATAGGGTTTAGGGATTAGGGTTGAGGTTCCAATGTATAGGGTAGAGGGTATAGGGTTTGAGGGATTAGGGTAGAGGGTAGAGGGTAGAGGGTAGAGGGTAGAGGGATTAGGGTAGAGAGTTTACTTGGGTTTAAGGATTTAAGGGTTGAGGGTTTAAGGGTTGAGGAATTAAGGGTTGAGGGTTGAGGGATTAGGGTAGAGAGTTTACGTGGGTTTAAGGATTAAGGGTTGAGGGTAGAGGGTGTGTGTTGTTGAGGTGGAGGGAGGAAAAGAGGTTTAGAGGTTTTAGGGTTTGTGAGGTTGAGGGTTGAGGGTTGAGGGTTGAGGGTTGAGGGTTTAGGGTTGAGTGTTTAAGGGTTTAAGGGTTGATGGTTTATGTTTGAGGGATTAGGGTAGAGAGGGAGGGATGGAGGGAGGGAGAGATTGAGGGAGAAGTGAGATAGAGAGAAGGAGAGGATCCAATGCATAGGGTAGAGGGTTGAGAATTGAGGGCATAGGATTAAGGACCTATAGGTTTGATGGTTTAGGGTATTGGGTTGAGGGTATAGGGTTGAGGGATTAGGGTAGAGGGTAGAGGGTAGAGGGTAGAAGGTAGAGGGTAGAGGGTAGAGGGATTAATGGTTGAGTGTTGAGGGGTTAGTGTAGAGATTTTACTTGGGTTTAAGGGTTTAATGGTTGCGGGATTAGGGTCAAGGGTATTGGGTTGAGGGTAGAGGGTAGAGGGTAGAGGGTTTAAGGGTTGAGGGTTTATGGTTTAGGGTTGAGTGTTTAAGGGTTGAGGATATAGGGTTGAGGGATTAGGGTAGAGAGGGATGGATGGATGGATGGAGAGATGGAGTGAGAAGCAAAATAGAGAGAAGGATAGAAGAGGAGGGAGAGACAAAGATATATGAGGGTTGAGGATCTAATGCATAGGGTAGAGGGTTTATAATTGAGGGTATAGAGTTAATGACCTATAGGGTTGATGGTTTCGGGTTTTGGGTTGATGCTATAGGGTTGAGGGATTGGGATTGGGGGTAGAGGGTAGAAGGTTTAATGGTTTAAGGTTTAAGGGTTTTAGGGTTGAGGGTTAAGGGTTGAGGGTAGAGGGTTTAGGCTATAGGTTTGAGGGTATATTGTTGAAGGATTAGGGTTGAGGGTTCAATGTAGAGGATAGAGGGTATAGGGATTGAGGTTTTAGGGTTTAAGGGTTGAGGGTTGAGGGATTAAGGGTTGAGGGTTGAGAATTGATAGTTGAGGGTTTAATGTATAGGGTAGAGGGTAGAGGGTTTAAGGGTTGAGGGTTGAGGATTTAAGGTTGAGGGTAGAGGGTTGAGGGTATAGGGTTGAGGGTCCAATGTATAGGGTAGAGGGTATAGGGGTTGAGGGTTGAGGGTTGAGGTTAGAGGGTAGAAGGTTGAGGGTTTAAGGGTTGGGGGATTAAGGTTTGAGGGTTGAGGGATTAGGGTAGAGAGTTTACTTGGTTTTAAGGGTTTAAGGGTTGAGGGATTAGGGTTGATGGATTAGGGCTGAGGGTAGAGGGTATTGGGTTGAGGGAAGAGGGTTTAAGGGTTGAGGGGTGAGGGTTGAGGGTTTAGGGTTGAGTGTTTAAGGGTTTAAGCATTGAGGGTATATGGTTGAGGGATTAGGGTAGAGGGGGATGGATGGAGGGAGAAGTGAGATAGAGAGAAGGAGAGAAGAGGAGGGAGGGACAAAGATATATGAGGGTTGAGGATCCAATGTATAGGGTAGAGGGTTGAGAATTGAGGGTATAGGGTTGAGGACCTATACGGTTGATGGTTTAGGTTATTGGGTTGAGGGTATAAGGTTTAGGGATTAGGGATGATGGTAGAGGGTAGAAGGTTTAAGGGTTTATGGTTTAAGTGTTTAGGGTTGACGGTTAAGGGTTGAGGGTAGAGGGTTTATGGTATAGGTTTGAGGGTATATGGTTGAAGGATTAGGGTTGAGGTTCCAATCTATAGGGTAGAGGGTATAGGGGTTAAGGGTTTAGGGTTTAAAGGTTGAGGGTTGAGAATTGAGGGCTGTGGGTCTAATGTATAGGGTTTATGGTAGAGGGTAGAGGGTTTAAGGGTTTAAGGGTTGAGGGTTTAAGGTTGAGGGTTTAAGGTTGAGGGTAGAGGGTTGAGGGTATAGGGTTGAGGGTCCAATGTATAGGGTAGATGGTGTAAGGGTTGAGGGATTAGGGTTTAAGGGTAGAGGGTAGAGGGTTGAGGGTTGAGGGTTTAAGGATTGAGTGATTAAGGGTTGAGGGATTAGGGTAGATAGTTTAATTTTATTTAAGGGTTTAAGGGTTTAAGGTTTGAGGGATTAGGGTTGAGGGATTAGAGTCGAGGGTAGAGGGTATTGGGTTGAGGGTAGAGGGTAGAAGGTTTAAGGGTTTAGGGTTAAAGGGTTTAGGGTTGATGGTTAAGGGTTGAGGATAGAGGGTTTAGGGTATAGGTTTGAGGGTATACAGTTGAAGGATTAGGTCGAGGGTCCAATGTATAGGGTAGAGGGTATAGGGGTTGAGGGTTTAGGTTTTAAGGGTTGAGGGTTGAGGGATTAAGGGTTGAGGGTTGAGGGTTGAGGGTTTAATGTATAGGATAGATGGTAGAGGGTTTGAGGGTTTAGGGTTTAAGGGTTGAGGGTTTAAGGTTGAGGGTAGATGATTGAGGGTATAGGGTTGAGGGATTAGGGTTGAGGGTCTAATGTATATGGTAGAGGGTAGAGGGTAGATGGTTTAAGTGTTGAGGGATTAAGGGTTGAGGGTTGAGGGATTAGGGTAGAGAGTTTACTTGGTTTAAGGGTTTAAGGGTTGAGGGTTGAGGAATTAGGGTGGAGGGTAGAGGGTTTAAGGATTAGGGTAGGAGGGAGAGACTTGAGAGAGAGATATAGGGAGGGAGTGGGAGAGAGATAGAGGGTAGATGATTTAAGGGTAGAGGGTTAAGGGTAGAGGGGAGAGGGTTTAAGGGTAGAGTATTAAGGGTAGAGGCTAGACGGTTTAAGGGTTAAGAGTAGAGAGAGAGAGAGAGAGAGTTAAGAGTAGATGGTAGAGGGTAGAGGGTTAAGATTAGATGAGAGAGATAGAGAGTGAGTTAAGAGTAGATGGTAGAGGGTTTAAGGGTTTAGGGTAGAGGGTTAAGGGTAGAGGGGAGAGGGTTTAAGGGTAGAGGGCTGAGAGATAGAAGGAGTGGGTGAGTGAGAAAGAGATACTTGAGAGAGGGAGAGGGGGTAGGAGAGAGAGAGAGAGAGATGAGGGAGGGATATATATGTAGGTAGAGAGAGTTGAGATAGAGGAGTAGAGGGAGAGGTGGAGAGAGAGACTTGAGAGAGAGAGGGTAGAGGGTTAAGGTTTTAGAGTAGATGGTAGAGGAGATATAGATAGATAGAGAGAGAGAGAGAGAGAGAGAGAGAGAGAGAGAGAGAGAGAGAGAGAGAGAGAGAGAGAGAGAGAGAGAGAGAGAGGGATGGAGATAGAGGGTAGAGGCTAGAGGGTTTAAGGGTAGAAGGTAGGGGATAGAGAGAAAGAGAGATAAAATAAAAATAAAAAATTAACTTTCTCATAACACAAGTGCATTTTGAAGTAGTAGAGATATGGCCATTATTTTAGCAAGACATAATGTTCTTGCATTGTAACACGAGCATGTTATAATGCGAGCATGTTTTATCTTTCTCTAAAAATGGTTAAAAACTCAATATACCCATGATCTCAAGGCCCAAAGTCTGCATATTCTCCTAGTTATGCGCATTTTCTGACAAAAATAATCTTTTTGATGATTTTGTGAAGTGTGCATGCAATTTTTTCACATTCCACCACCTTTTTCAAGATGTTTCCACCACATTTGCATGAAATAGAAGAGTTTTCAAGTTGAAAGGCATATAATATCAATTCAATTATGAATTCTATTGAAGAGTGAAATACAATTGAAGTTTGGAGGGTAACAAGATTTTAAAAAAGTCAAATTGTTGAGGAGTTTGAAGAAAGAAGAAGCAAAGACTACATAATTGGGTAGAACTCCTCCATTCAAAACTCCGTTGTTTTAGGTATGTGAAGTTTTTACACATTTTCTTTCATTCTATTTTGGTTCTTTGATTTTGTTATTTTGCATATTCCATGTTGATCATTGTTTGTTTGTCATTATAACCTTAGCTTGTCAATGCACTTTTTAAATTACACAATTCTTTACACTTGCCAATTACATTTTTAAATAACATCTCTTTGAGGCATTTTGTTAAACAATTGACTTACCTTGTGTATGCTTCCACATTTTGTATACACATATATGTGATAAAACTTATAAGTAAGTAAAATAATACATCATTTCTCAATCCTTTACTATGGATGTGCATACCACTCTCCAAAGCTTTCATTTTGGTATAGGCATGGGAGATGTTGGAAAATGTAGTTGAATTTGGTTTTACACCTACAAATTGCATATGCTTGAAAATATAATTTGTGCATATCTTGCAATCATTCTAGTCCATGAGGACATATCTCATTGAGGTATTTTGTTAAATAGATATACCAAGTAGCTGATTTCCTTTTCTATGCTACCAAATTTTCTATACATGTCTACCAAAGCATTTTATCAAACAACATAGAAATCAATTGTTTGAAGAAATGCCTCAAAGAAATGAGGTCTCATGGTGATGTGCATTTGATCAAACAACTTATTGCATTGTCTATGCTACCAAATTTTCCATACATGTCTCTACAAAATTGGAATATACTCCTCCCACATTGATAGATCTTTGAAACTATTTTGGTTTTCATCTCTATTGACAAAACACTAGCTTGTCAATGAGGTAGGGTTGACAAGGTAGGGTCAGCGTGAAAAAATTCCTCATAGAAATTGGGACTCATGATAATGTAGAGCATTGTGAGACTCCTTTTCTATGAGGAATTTTATCATGCTGCCCCTACCTTGTCAACAACTGATTGCATTGTCTATGCTATCAAATTTTCCATACATGTCTTCACAAAATTAGAATATACTCCTCCCACATTGATAGATCTTCAAAACTATTTTGGTTTTCATCTCTATTGAAAAAATAGTAGCTTTCCAATGTGGTAGGGTTGAAAAGGTAGGGGCTGTGTGAGAAAATGCCTCATAGAAATGGGGTCCCACGGTGATGTACCATCACCGTGAGACCCCATTTCTATGAGGCATTTTTTCATGTTGCCCCTACCTTGTCAACCCTACCACATTGGCAAGCTAGTGAGCTCACTAGCTTGCCAATGGTCACATGATTTTTTGGATGGAATTCCTTAAAGAAATGTGGTCGTGTGGCATGCCTTGATAGCAAGATAGGCTCAAAATGGAAGCATGGACAAGGCATGTGAATTTTTTGACAATAATGTTTTCGTAGAAATGTATACAAAATGTGGTAGCATTGGCAAGCTAGTGAGCTCACTAGCTTTCCAATGTGGTAGGGTGTACATCACCGTGAGAGCCCATTTCTATGAGGCATTTTCTCACGTTGCCCCTACCTTTTCAACCCTACCGCATTGGCAAGCTAGTGAGCTTGTCAAACACTAGCTTGTTAATGTGGTAGGGTTGACAAGGTAGGTGAAGCATGAGAAAATACCTCATAGAAATGGGGTCTCATGATGATGTACATCATTGTGAGACCCCATTTCTATGAGACATTTTCTCATTTTTCCCCTACCTTGTCAACCCTACTACATTGACAAGCTAGTGATCTCACCAGCTTGCTTTGGATGGAATGCCTTAAATAAATGTGGTCATGTGGCAGTCCTTGATAGCAAGATAGGCTCAAAATGGAATCATGGACAAGGCATGTGAATTCTTTGACAATAATGTTTTCGTAGACATGTATGCAAAATGTGGTAGCATTGGGAAGCTAGTGGGCTCACTAGCTTACCAATGCGGTAGGGTTGACAAGGCAGGGGAAACGCAAGAAAATGCCTCATAGAAATGGGGTCTCACGATGATGTACATCATTGTGAGACCCCATTTCTATGTGGCATTTTCTCATGTTTCCCCTGCCTTGTCAACCCTACCGCATTGGAAAGATAATGAGCTTGTCAAACACTAGCTTGATGGATGATACTGACATTGCACCATATGAGGATTATTGTGCATTGACAAGATCAAGTGAGATACACTCTTTTCTTAGCTCAAACATAGGTTCATAGAGTATCCATACACAAAAGATGGCATGTTTTTGTTCTTCATGTACAATGCAAGCTTGGGATGATTGTGAGTCAAAGGAGTGGGTTGAGAAATGGCCGTTAATTTATCTTATCCCACTTCACACGTATCACCCTCCGACGACATTGGAACTAACACAGATGGATTCGTTGGTTGACTTTGACCACATATCATATCTAGTTCAACCAAGTAATATATCTATTTGTATAGTTTTTTAAATTCCTATTGTTATCTTACTTTGTAGTGTATTTGTAATGTTGACTAGTTTCATCTAGTTTGTTGCACATATCGATACAAGGCATGTTTATGTAGTTATTACAGATGAAGACAATGAAGAGGAAACATATTATTACTTGTGTTGTTGTGTTGAGGCCAAAAAGAAATCAGAGGGCCCAATTATAGATGGAGAAAACATCGAATACCCTACAGGCTCAGTTGTTGTTACTGGAACATGGCTTAGAAGGTACCCACATAAGAGTGTTAAATTTTGGTTGTTTCAATTCTTTGACATGCATCAAGAGATTATTCATTACTCAAACCTTGTCATGGAATCCAATGTTTTTTGACCAAATATGGGGGTAGACCTTTGAACAAGACCTTATGGAAGGTGTGTGAGTCTAACCATGAGGCAATACTTGACACAATAAAGAGTAAAGTAGACCCGGATGGTTCGTTATATTAATTTGTATGTATGCACATTGGTTCTTATTAATTTTTACTTGTATGCACATTAATTTGTATGATGCCAATGATATTATATAATGTTTATAGCATGTATGTAGGTGATTGATGAATTTATCAGACTTGCAAATGTAGCAAACTTTATGTTTAGAATTGTGGAAAAGGATACAAAGTTCAATGGTGTTTTATTTTTTTCTCAAAAATGTGCAAAAAAAATGATGTAGGATATTCTCTATAGATTAGTAAACTAAGTGGAAGATTAAATTTTGTTCTTTTTATAATAGGTTATAAGTTTCCAAAAGGTTGGAAATTAATAGTTTGGTTACATTCTATTCGTGTTCTATTCATGAGAGGCTGTTGTGCAATAGGTATCTTGGAACTCCCAATGAAGATGTATGGCCAGGAGTGACTAAGTTGAGAGACTGGCATGCCTATGCTTAATGAAAGCATCAATATTTAAGCCTTGTTCTTCCTGACTTGGAACCAAATGGTGTGGATTTGTTATCTGTAAGTTCCTTCCATCTATTTTCATTTCATTTATATTTTGGATGCTCTTTATTTTTCTTCTTTTACTTTGCCTATTTGTAAGTAAACTACTAAAATATGATTGGTGTCTCCTTGTAGAAAAGGCTGATTTATAAGCCATCCAAGAGAATCTCAACCAAAAAAGAAATGCAACATCCTTATTTTGATGATCTTGACAAATCTCAATTATGATTTTAAGCCATTATAAAAGTGCGTGTGAAGATTAGCGAGGGAATTTCAAGTTATTCATTTGAAGTTAACCTCATCATGAACACCTATGATGTAGACATTATAAGAGAATCTTGAATTTCAAGTTATTATATTCATGAGAGGCTGTTGTGTGCAATAGGTATCTTGGAGCTCCCAATGAAGATGTATGGCCAGGCGTGACTAAGTTGAGAGATAAGCATGCCTATCCTCAATGGAAGCATCAAGATTTAAGCCTTGTTGTTCCCGACTTGAAACCAAATGGTGTGGCTTTGTTGTCTGTAAGTGCCTTCCATCTATTTTCATTTAATTTCCATTTTGGATGCTCTTTCTTTTTCTTATTTTACTTTTCCTATTTGTAAGTAAACTACAAAAAAATTATTGGTGTCTCCTTGCAGAAAATGCTAATTTATGAGCCATCCAAGAGAATCTCAGCCAAAAAAGCAATGCAACATGCTTATTTTGATGATCTTGACAAATCTTAATTTTGATTTTAAGCCATTATAAAAGAGCGTGTGAAGCTTAGCAAGGGAATTTCAAGTTATTCATTTAAAGTTAACCTCATCATGAGAACCTATGATGTAGAAATTATAAGAGCATCTTGAATGTATGAGTGACATTGTAAAGATATGTGAGAACGAAGTACCTAAGGCATCCTTGAATCGTATTTTTGGTTATTATGAGAGAATATTATAATATGAGTTTGTGTGCATTAAAATGAGGCACATTGATTCAATATTTGATTTAAGTGGGGTGTTGGAATTAATATAGTTTGGTTTTTTTCTCATGATTTTGTATTAGCACTTGATAGTTTTGAGAAAGCATTGTGCCTAGAAGTACAAGAACTTGGGTTTCAGAATGGTGTATGAAGCATATTAGACAATTGTAGCACAAAAAAAAGAATTAGGACTCCCAAATAAACCTCATTTTATTGTAAACATCATACTATTAATATAGTGAGTGTAATAACCATTGGTGGTTGCCAATCATTCCTTTTCTTCTTTTATTCTCTCCCTATTATAATTAGCACCAATTGACTAACTTATTATAAAAGCTTCATTTATTAAAACAAATCAGCCTAATGATTATATATCAATATTAATATAACATACCATCCATTCACATAAAAAATTATAATGATATTTAATCAAATTTTGAAATTTATTGCTCTCCTCAAACTTTTGTAATTCATGCAATGTAATACCTTAACAATCCAAATTACAAACGGGAAGCAATCTTTGACGACCTGTTACCCAAAGAATTTGTCAGTTACAGGAATTTTGTTTGAGACATCAGGATCATGTAGGGAACCTCTACAATAACCTCTCTCGGTTTTTGTTATCTCAGAGTCATTTTTCCATGGTGTCCAATTTTCACTTGATGGAAAAAGTGTCAATTGCAAGCAATGTAAAGTTGCAAAGTGGTGCAACTTTCGTTCTGCAACTCGTGTGACCAAACATACTGTTCCAACACATCTAGATGGGTATATATACACTAGGCATGGTCCTCTTTCACACCCAAACATGCTGAATCACTCTGAGGTATGTTCAACCGGCTCGATCCCTTAAGGGTCCAAAGTGCAAAATAGCTGCAATATTTGACAAGCTATTACTTAGAAACCATGATGCTTAAAAAATATCTATCTAAGGCTATGGGATAGCGTTGGGCCCCTCTACAATAACCTCTCTCAGTTTTTGTTATCTCAGAGTCATTTTCTCGTGGTGTCCAATTTTCACTTGATGGAAAAAGTGTCAAATGCAAGTAGTGTAAAGTTGCAAAGTGGTGCAACTTTTATTCTGCAACTCATGTGACCAAACAGACTATTCCAAAGCATCCAAATGGGTATGTTTATGCTAGGTATGGTACTATTTCACACCCAAACTCACTGAATCACTTCGAGCTATGTTCAACTGGCTCAATCCCTTAAGGGTCCAAATTGCAAAAGGGCAACAATCTTTGATAGACTATTACTCAAAAAATGTGACGCTTACGAACTCTTTGTTTGAGCCTACAAGATCGTGTTGGGCCCCTCTACAATAAACTCTCAGTTTTTGTTATCTCGAAGTTGTTTTCCCGTGGTGTCTAGTTTTCACTTGATAGAAAAAGTGTTAGATGCAAGCAATGTAAAGTTGCAAAGTGGTACAAATTTTGTTTTGCAACTCGTGTGACCAAACAAACTATTCCAACATGCACTGATAGGTATGTTTACGCTAGGAATGGTCCTCTTTCACACCCAAACACATCGAATCACTCCGAGCTATATTCAACCGACTCTATCCCTCAAGGGTCTAAAGTGCAAAAGGGTTGTAATATTTGACAAGATACTACTCAAAAATTGTGACATTTATGAACTCTTCATCTCCTACAAGATTGCGTTGGGCCCCTCTATGATAACCTCTCTCAGTTTTTATTATCTCGGAGTCATTTTCCCGTGGTGTCCAGTTTTTACTTGATTGAAAAAGTGTCAAATGAAAGCAATGTAAAGTTGAAAAGTGGTGGAACTTTCATTCTGCAACTCGTGTGACCAAAGAAAATATTCCAACGCATCCAGATAGGTATGTTTACACTAGGAATGGTCCTCTTTTGCACCCAAACACACCAAATCACTCTAAGCTACGTTCAACTAGCTCAATCCCTTAAGGGTCCAAAGTATAAAATGACTGTAATCTTTGACGAGCTATTAATAAAAAATAATGATGCTTACGATCTATCCGTCTGATCCTATGGGATCAAATTGGGCCTCTCTACAATAACCTCTCTCATTTTTTGTTATCTCAGAGTCATTTTCCTATGGTGTCTAGTTTTCACTTGATGGAAAAAGTGTCAAATGCAAGCAGTTTAAAGTTGTAAAGTGGTGCAAATTTTGTTCTACAACTCATGTGACCAAAAAAACTATTCCAATTCATCCAGATGGGTATGTTTACACTAGGCATGGTCCTCTTTCACACCCAAACACGCCGAATCACTATGAACTATGTTCAATTGGCTCAATCCCTTAAGGGTCCAAGGTGCAAAATGGATGCAATATTTGATAGGATATTACTCATAAATTATGATTCTTACAAAATATTTGTCTTAGCCTACGAGATTGCGTTGGGCTCCTCTACAATAAACTCTCTCAGTTTTTGTTATCTCGGAGTCATTTTCTCATGGTGTCCAATTTTGACTTGATGGAAAAAGTGTCAAATTCAAGTAGTGTAAAGTTGCAAAGTGGTGCAACTTTCATTCTGTAACTTGTGTGAACAAATGAACTATTCCAACGCATCCTGATAGGTACGTTTACGCTAGGAATGGTCCTCTTTCACACCCAAACACAGTGAATCACTCCGAACTTCGTTCAACTGGATTGATCCCTTATGATGGCATGCAAAACAATCGAAAAGAGAAACATTCACACAACAATTGAGAATTATGAGTTTTCTACACCAAAAGCATATGATCATCCTCAAGTCTAGCAAGTGTAAGACATTTTTTAATTATCCTCCTTTCCCTTACAACAATATACAACCAATTGTAAATGCGCACAATGGTGGAACTTGGAAACATTTTATTTTTCCGCAATTAACAACTTTGGTTGTGAAGCATTTTGTCATTTTCATTTGAAATGATTTTCTATGCTGGAAAATTACAGTCTAAGAGAAACAAGTGATGCTCTCACGTAAATTTATTATTTGGTGTGATAAATAGTTTTCACCCAAGTCCATTTCTTATTTGTATTATAAATTATATAGCTCTCTCCCAAGTCCATTTCCTATACAGTAAATAATATTGCAAAAAGTTGGCATATACATCTTTCAACGTGTTTATATGGTGATGGATCAAGAACATAACAATTCATTATGTACTATGAGGATTATGCTGTGAAAATGTTTAAAGACTATTAAAGATAAATTTTTGTATGATAATGTGTCAAGAAGTTAAGTACTCATCATATACTATGAATATTATGTTTTGAAAGTCTTGTGAATATTATGTATCCTTTGCTTAATTGAGTTGTTCCAATCAAAAGATTAAATATACTAGAATATTTTTATGAAACATCTCATGGAATACCAATTGAAAATGTGCTTTTTGATTTTAGATGAAGCATTTGATGGAAATCTTTGAATTAAACTGAATTGAGATATGTAAGAACAAGGGAGCATTAGGAAATACATTACTTAAAGATCTTAAATAAGCCTTCTTACAAAATTTGAAAAAGAATGATAAGCCCATGGTTGAAAATTTTTTAGTCATCAAAGTGGGTACTAATTCTATATTATATAGATCATAATTCCTCTTTATCTTTAATATCTTCTAAGTTTGGCAATGGTTTCACCAAGTTGTGAAGGGTGAACTATTCTTTATTCAATTATGCCTATGTGGGTTCATTTAGCTTATCTCCTGTTGCAATTCTGGGTGGATTATTGTTTTTAAAGTATGAGGAATGCTTTGCCTATTTTCTAGTTGGAAGTTTCCATTCTAGAAGGCTCATCTCTTAATATATATATAATACTCATTTTTAATCAATTATCAAGTTAATAATCAATGCATTTATTTACAGTTAATCTTTTCTTTTCAATTTGTGCAATTTTGTAATTTGTAACTCTACGAGTATTCCTAGAAATATTGAATTTTCTTAGCATCAACTAATAAATTTGTTTAGCATCAATCAATAAATATTCAAGACAAACCATGAAGGACATCAATGATCAATGCTAGGGCTAACCAATTAATAAGTATACATGTGAATAAGTCAAGCATACATGTGAATAAGGGAAGCACAAGTACTCAAATACATGTAAGCCTTGAAGTATACACACAAATACATACTATACACAAATTAATACAAAGTATATGCATGAATACAAGGTATACACATGAAAACACGTAAGTCACAAAGTATTCATTGGAATACATGTAAGTCATAAAGTATACACGTAATTTGTAAAATATACACTTGAATACACGTAACTCATATCTATTGAACCATGGATTTATAATGCAAATATGGACACCATCAATAAAAATATTTGTATTAACCAGATAGCCATGTAGGCATACATCTATATATGTCAATATAAGTATAAAATATATACAAAATATCCATTTAGGTTTAGAAGAATGCCATATAGGAATACAATGCCAAATATATCCAATACAAAATATGTACAAAAATTCCATATAGGCATACAACAAAGGGTTCTAGTTCATCAAAAGTCATTGCTCTCCAAGCTCTCCAAACAAATTATTTCCCTTTGTTGGTTATGTAGATGGTGATAAGTCTGTCACTCGTTTACTCTGAGGTTGAGGAGTGCTCCTCCTCCTCCTAAGGTTTAGTTCTTGATCAAGCCTTATCTATTACAATAACAAGTAAAGACATTAATATATAGAAATTATAGTATACAAAATGATATATTTAACAAAATAATCACTTACCGCCTCTAGACGATCACGCTCCTTGAGGGAAATATTTTTATGCCCATGCTGTGGCATGCTGAAGCCCTATAGAAACCATCCAAAGAGAAATTAAACTATGAATCAATAATAGTTTGATTTTTCACTAACTAAAAGCTATAACAATGAATGTAAATTGAAATTTAGTAATTTGCCGCATTCCTCGATGAGAGGCATTGAGGAGTCTATAGTAGAAAAAAAACCAAGCTTCCCTATGAACATTTGGAGGTGTATCCGCTTCTAACATTTGAAAATAAAACAACAAATTATTTAATCATGAAAACTACAATAGCAATGTACGTGAAGGCTTATAATGTATGAGATAATGAATGAAATCTTGAGTACTTATTAAACTATATATTTCTAAATATCATGCTTACTATTTGGCATATCCATAGCTTGTTCGAAAACACCTATTTTTAGGATTTTACCCATAGCAGCAAGGTGGTTAACTATTTGATAAAATGTTTTGGTAGGCATGTACGATAAATATGGTAGCATAGAGAAGGCAGTGAACTGTTTGAAAAAATGCCTCAAAGAAATGGGGTTTCATGGTGATGGAATTCCATTACAAACAAATGTGTCATGAAATTCCATCACCATGAGACTGCATTTCTTTGAGGCATTTTTTCAAATAGTTCATTGGCTTCTTTATGGTGTTATGTTGGGATGGGGTGGATGGTATAGTGTGCTCTTGGTTTGAGATGGAGGGTGATCATGACATGAAGAGGGAGGGGTGGGGACATGAACAAGTGGAATAAAAGGTGGAAGGTTCCATGGATTGGTAAATTGAGGATGAGGATGAGGACCTTGAAAATAATTTGGAGGGGAATTTTGGCTAAAGGGTTTGTTTCTATTCTTCAGGCAGTGAGTTGTTTGAAATTTTTTCTCAAATAAATGTGGTATCATGGTGATGGAATGACATTCCATCACCATGAGACCACATTTCTTCAAGGAATTTTTCAAACTACTCACTGCCTTGACTATGATATTACTTACTATTATGCTTTGATATATTTTTTCCAAGCATCCATAGTTTGTTGGAAAACACTTATTTTAGGATTTTAGCCATAGTAGCAAGGAAGTGAGTAGTTTGATAAAATTCTTTGGTAGACATCTATGAAAAATGTGGTAGCATAGAAAAGGCAGTGAGTTGTTTGAAAAAATGCCTCAAAGAAATGTGGTCTCATGGTGATGGAATGTCATTCCATCACCATGAGACCACATTTCTTTGAGGCATTTTTTCAAACAACTCACTGCCTTGTGTATGCTATTGCTTACTATTATGCTTTGATATATTTTTTCCAAGTATCCATAGTTTGTTGGAAAGCACCTTTATTAGAATTTTAGCCACAACAATAAGGAAATGAAATTTTTGATAAAATGCTTTGGTAGACATGTATGGAAAATGTGGTAGCATAGAAAAGGTGGTGATCTATTTGAAAACATACCTCAAAGAAATATGGTATCATGGTGATGGAATGACATTCCATCACCATGAGACCACATTTCTTCGAGGAAATTTTTCAAACTACTCACTGCCTTGTCTATGTTATTTCTTACTATTATGCTTTGATAGATTGTTTCCAAGCATCTATAGATTGTTGGAAAGCACCTAATTTAGGATTTTAGCCATAGCAGCAAGGAAGTGAGTAGATTGATTAAATACTTTGATAGACGAGTATGGAAAATGTGGTAGCATAGAAAAGGCGGTGAGCTATTTGAAAAATGCCTCAAGGAAATGTGGTCTCATGGTGATGGAATGACATTCCATCACTATGCGACCACATTTCTTTGAGGAATTTTTCCAAAATACTCATTGCCTTGTCTATGCTATTGTTTACTATTATGCTTTGATAGATTTTTTCCAAGCATCTATAGTTTTTTGAAAAGCACCTTTTTTAGGCTTTTAGCCATAGCAGCAGGGAAATGAACTGTTTGATAAAATGCTTTAGTAGACATGTATGGAAAATGGGGTAGCATAGAAAAGGCAAGGAGTTGTTTGAGAAAATTCCTCTAAGAAGTGTGGTCTCATGGTGATGGAATGGCATTCCATCACCATGAGATCACATTTCTTTGAGGTATTTTTTCAAAGTACTCACTGCCTTGTCTATGCTTACTATTATTCTTTGATAGATTTTTTTCCAAGAATCCATAGTTTAATGCAAAACACCTATTTTTAGGCTTTTATCTATAGCATCAAGGAAACTATTTGATAGAATTATTTGGTAGAAATGTATGGAAAATGTGGTAGCATAGAAAAGGCGGTGAGATGTTTGAAAAAATGCCTCAAAGAAATTGGGTATCATGGTGATGGACATCACCATGAGAGCACATTTTTTTGAGGCATTTTTTCAAACTCATTGCCTTGTCTATGCTATTTCTTACTATTATTCTTTCATATATTTCTTCCAAGCATCCATAGCATAGACAAGGTAGTGAATTGTTTGAAAAGATGACTCAATAAAAAGTGGTCTCATCGAATGCCATGACAACCAGATGTAATTGGAAGATGCTCCTAGTTATTACTTATGCTATGTGAAGTAATTGATCACTACTTATGTTGAATTTCTAAACAACTATATTGTAGTTGAAATTTTGTCATCTATCAACATCTAGTTATTAGTTATGGAATGTGAAGTAATTCTTTGAGTTTGAAAGATGTGCAATGCAATGTAATCAATGATACAAATATAAACTACACAAATATTTTAAGTATAATTCATTAGTTAAAATATTTATTGTATTACCTATGTGTAGGTTTGTCTAACTCCGTAGCATTGTGAGGTGTTCCCACGAAACCTCCAATATTAGCCTATTCAACATCCAAAATCAGATATTGAATACCATTCATAAAAAATTACTATTAACATCTAATAAATTTATAATTGTTTACTAGTTACATACCTCAATGGTAGATATAGTGGAATAATAAGCAGGTGTAGGGTTGATGTATCCAGTATCAACACTATGACCCTAAAATTTTATGAAAATCATAAAACTAAATTAGTTGATCGTGCATTTCAAAATTGAAATTTAAGAAATTAAATTCAATGAACATGCTAACATTTACCTAAGAATCGATGCCATAAGCCTCATTCAAGATGTTAGCTTCCCTTGCCATCTCCATAGTTGCAGATGTATCTTGCGTAGAAGCCTCTTGAGTGTCAGTGGGGCCATATGAACAAGTCACCCCACAAGCTTGATATGAATGGGGTGAAATCCCACCACTCAAAGACTCCCCTGGATGGCATTGCAGTATAGGACTGGCACATTGGATTACACTCTAAGTCAAAGAGGTGGTAGCCTGTAAAGTTTCTACCTCGACACTCTCCTTTGCGATGGAAGGGATAATGATGTGCTCATATCTGACCTAGTGAGAGATCGTCTTGCTTCCACCTAGGATCCTGCTGTGCACTGGGTCTATCTTGAGCTGACCCCCCACCTCTCCATTGGAAGTCCCTCATATCAAAATAATTAGGGATATTGTTCAAGATGAACTCACAGTATAGTTTCCTTAGGAAATTGTGGGACTTCACAATTTTTGCATGATGGGTAATCAAAAACCATGTACCGCCTATCCCAAAAAAATCACTAATCCTTTGGTGGTGGCACCAATGGATAGGAAACCTCTTCACATTGAGGTCAATATTTTGATTTTTGTGTGGATTGGTGAATAATGAGCACAAATCTAATTTTTTAATTTTTCATCTTTTACATCTTTATATGATAATTTATCTCTGTAAAAATCCCTAGCCACCTGCCTCCTATCTTTCCAACCACTTAATTGTTTGTTGATTGAATCTACATGTTTTAAAATTTATTTAAGTGAATTTTTAAGTGTTCTTCTTTCCATGGTTGAACCTACTGGATCGTTCAACCTCGTGATTAACTCAATTTTATTTTTATTGTTTTCAATTACCCCCATTAAATTTTGTTGAGTGCCAGGAGGATGTTGAGGGATTGGTGGAGGAGATTGTTGTTGTGGTTGAGGATTATTTTATGTTGTTGTTGCTTTGGTTGTTGAGGGTTTTGAAGAGGCTTTTGAAGAGGGTTTTCAGGATCATTATCATTTCCTACAAATTAAACAAATGAATATCAAAACAACCTAAAACTAACAAATTGAAAAAAAAATAAATAATCCTTACTTATTCAACTTCCTCGTCGACATGGTGACATCCTGGTGATGAAATTGTAACAAATTGATCCAGAAAATGCAAAAAATCCTCCTTCTAGAATGAAAATGTGCAAATGCTGTTAGGAAAAACTCAATTGCGAAATAAATTTTCCTAATGCCAAGTCTTAGAGGAGAAGAGAGATATGTCTTTTAATGTTTACAATTACAATTCATTAAGACACACATGAAAGAAATAACAAAACTGAGAAATAAAAATATAACACAATTAACACCATATTTACATGGGAAAACCCTTATGAGAGAAAAACCTACCACACCAAAGAAAGATCACTTGTATTACAGTAATCAAATTACATACAAGTTACAGTCTCTTATTTTTAGATGACAATTCTATAACAACAAAATTTCCTTGATCAACCTTGTATTGAATTACACTGTTACAATACATTCATTCAACATACAATGGAATTCACTCACTAATCATTTGACTAACCAACTAGACCAGACCCATGATTGAACTGTTCATGACTTGCTCAAGCTGTCTGTTTATTTCCCACAAGAAAATGGTCACAACAGTTTAACTGTCCAATCAGTTGGCATTCTGTATCGCTCATTGGTCCAAGACAAAACACGTAGGACAAACACTTGGTCAACCGATTTCAACTTTATCACTCATCGGTGAGACAACAAAATGTGCCGAATCGATATCAGACTATCCACAGGCTATCACACATGGAACCGAATCCTATCACTCAGACTTTGGTGAAGTCTCCCTGATCTCAAGACCATTGGCAAGACAATCGCTATCGCCAACACACTAGGAAGTCACACCGAACATTCATGTCTCCTAGATGACCCAATGGACACTAAGACCACACATATTAGCAAGAGTCACACTGATTGTTCACCAGGAGTAGATCCATCAGCGAGAGAAACACCATCGGTAGGAGATCAGGAGCTCACGCCGACAACACAAGTCTCCCTGACACGTTGATTGCCAAGAATCTCCTCGATGATCTTCATCGCCCAAACATCTGCCATCAGAGTGAGCTAGAGATGTCACCCTGACTGTTTTGGTCTTGCCGATATCATCAGGACAACCACCAGGTCACACCAATGTCGCCAAGAATTCTGCTATTGGTGAGTTTGGAAACTCACTCCGATACATCATGTCACCTCGATGGTTCTCATCACCAAGACAGATCCAAGGTCACATCGATCTGTTCTCTCCAAGACAGTTTCTCATCAGCAAGACATTCCAAAGGTCTCACCAATATTTCTCTTTCAGGAGTTCAATGTCAGTAAGCATTGAGGCACTTTTTCCAACAATGTCCCACTTGATGAAGATCTTACTGACACCTCCATAGCACAACAAAACTACTAAGTTTTATGGGCATCAATGCCCATTGAACTAGTACACCACCTGTACTTATTTGTGCTCACTGGTTTCGTTAATGCATCTGCAACATTTTCCAGAGTATCCACGTTTTATAAAGAGACCTTTCCATCCTCCACCATATCTCATACAAAGTGATACTACACATCAATATGTTTCATCCTGGCATGGAAAGTAGGATTCTTTTCTAGACAAATAGCACTTTGACTATCACAGTAAATTTTAATTTTCCCTGCATCAAACCCAGTGTTAGAACACAAACTTTTAAACCAAATTTCTTCTTTACAATCGTGAGTTGCTGCCATGCACTTAGCTTCCGTAGTGGACAAAGCGACTACAACTTGTCACTTGCTCATCCAACTAATTGCACCACCATTCAACATGAAAGTATATCCATTGGCAAACCTTCTACTATCAATGTCCCCTGCCCAATCAGAATCCACATATCCATGAATGCTGAGAGTCCTCTGTGATCCAACCAAATGTCCATGGTAATAAAAAGCATAGTTTGAAGTGCCCCTCAGATATCTAAACACTCTTTTCACAACATCCCAATGTGTCCTTCCTGGATTTTCCATAAATCGACTAAGAACTCCCACTGCTTGGGCAATGTATGGCCTTGTACAGACCATTGCATACATTAAATTGCCAACTACACTAGCATAAGGCACTCTGGCCATGTCCTCCATCTCAGTAGGAGATTTTGGACAATCTTCAACAAATAGTTTCATTCCCTACAAAACTGGAACAACTAGCTACTTTCAATCATTCATACCAAATATCTCCAGAACAATATAAATATACTTACTCTGGCTAAGCCAAAACTTTCTTCCCTTTCCATCCCTAGTTATTTCCATCCCTAGAATATACCTAGCTGCACCAAGATCATTCATTTCAAACTTTGCAGACAACTAAGATTTTAGATCAGAAATCATTAACTTACTATTTCCTATGAACATCATATCATCAACATAAAGGTCAATAATAAGAATCTGATCATTTTTAGTCTTGTAGTACACACAATGATTTGATTTTGATCTTACAAATCCCAAAGACAAAACAAATGTGTCAAATTTATGGTACCACACCCTAGGTGATTTCTTCAAACCATACAAAGATTTTTTCAACTTCTAAACCAGATTTTCTTTATATTTTCTCACAAAGTGCTCAGGCTGGGACATATAGATTTCTTCTTCAAGATCACCATGAAGCAACCCTATCTTCACATCCATTTTCTCAATCTCCAAATCATATGCTGTAGTAAGAGATAAAAGAAATCTGATAGATGTTAGCTTTTCTATAGGAGAAATTTTTTCCCCATAATCAATTTCCTCTACTTGGGAATAACCCTTCATAACCAATCTTGCTTTATACTTTTCAAAATAGTCATCTAGACCAATTTTCTTGTTAAAAACCCACTTGCAGCCCACAGGCTTTCTATGTTTAGGTAATGCGACCAGATCCCAAATATAATTTTTCCTTAATGATTCCATTTCTTCATTCATGGCTTCCAACTAGGAATCCGAGTCAGACATTTCAGTTGCCTCTTTTATAGTTCTAGGCTTATCCGCATTAGTAATCAAGGTATATGCACAACTAGAATCTAACATAGAGAATTCATACCTATCTGGTTGTTTCTTCTCACGTGTAGACCTCTTCATAGGCTGAGGCTGAGGTTGTAGTTCTTCTTCTTGTTCAGAACTCTCAGAGCTACTCGAACTCTCCTAAGTTTCAGGTACACTTTGAATGTGTTGTTCCTCTTTTCTCAGAGTTAGAGGTATTGTTGGTTGTTTTTACTGTAACCAGCTTGATCTCCTAATCTACCTATGGACTTACCAATTCCAATCAATGGAAGTTCGAAGGACCTAGACCAACTGACGAGGATTTTATCAAAATCTCCTACACTTTTTGCTCTGCAAGACCCGGGAGGGTTGTCCCCTTAATTTGTTTACAACCTCTACACCAATATTGTAATCAACATTAACAACAACAGATAATCTCATTTAATATCTCAACATAACAGGATAATACCGAATAGAATTGGCTATTCATCAATAATATCAACTATTTGGAGCATGAGATAACTACAACAACATTCCTCTGTATAAAATAGTCATTGATTTGCAATTTGTAGCAAGATCTAAGTAAAGACAAACAAATATTGAACCTCACAAATAAGTACAACCTAGATCAGTGCCATATACCATTGGAGGAGTCAAATTCATAAGCATTATGACAGATTTAACACATAACATGTAGGATCTCTGATAATATTCCCTTACAATATCACCATTATGTATTCTAACCCAATACTACTTATCAAATCCTTATATAAAACATATCCACCTATGATCCCATTCAAGCACTTTAATTAATTCTTTGAATTAAAGCTAAAATGAGAATAATACACACCACAATAGTGAGATGAACAAAACAACCCTTGATCATTTTATTCAAAATTTTGATATGCTTATACAATGGAGAGACATGAGTTTGAAATAATTCATTTCAATTCAACTGCCTGTACTGTCATAAAACATCAAATTCCTATAAGTTCAAAACCTACTACAAAATGACCCAAAACCTAAATTGCATTTCACTAAAAACATCAGGCTTTACAATTGCTCTGCAACTTCACCTGGACTCGACGAAAATTATCTAACTTGCTAACCCGTACTTTTGGCCTTGAAATCATTCTTATAGAAAAATGAAGGAGCAAACAAGCATCGGGCTAGAAGTACACATGTCATCAGTCACTTGGACCACCCTGTGACATTTCAAAATTTTTTTACAACAGATGATCCTCGAAGAATCTTCTTGTTCATTCTATCCGCTGAAAATGGTTGATACATTAGGCAAACTTCAAAAATTCTGCACCAAAACTGCCATCAAAACATTACTAAAATCTGTTGTAACTGCAACGACTGAGTTGTTAACTGCCAGTAGCCAACTCTATTTTACTCTTCCTTGGTTAAGTAAACATTTACCCATCTCTGGTATTCTTCATCAACTGGCGAATCAAAACCAACTACCTCATTCACCTTAGCATTATAAGGTGTGTACTTAACTACCACCTGATTTGCTTCTTTCTCAAAAGATTCCAAAAATGAGCTAGTGCTAATGATCTTGTCTATATAGCTCACCAACAAATCATAATCCGAGTCATCACAAATCAATTTAATTTGTGCATTGATGACCTCATTCACTCTATCCTACCATTGTTGCAGTGATTTAACATTTCCCTGCTTATCAGTTATATCAGGTAACAATGTGTCACTCCAATCATCAAAGTTCTTCACCAACTCTCTAATATTCCTACTCAAGTCATCTAGTAAGGCCTGAAAACCTTGCAATGAGTTAACTAACACTTGAGTAGGCCTTAATGATTGAGGCCTATTATTTTTATCAAACCTTGAGGCTTTATACATTATGTCTAAATCACTGGCCCTAGGGATCCATTTTTCAATTAAGGGTAAAACTACCTCCTGATCCCTATTAATAATATTTATTGCATTCAATAATAAAGAATACAAAGAATTTACTGATGGCAATTTATCATCAACCTTCTCATTTAGATGCCTCAAAACTGTGTCAACAATATCACCCTGCTTTACAAGTGATCCCTCTTTACTTGCCTTCAAATCTGCCTGTAACTATGTAATCTTGTGCATTAGCTGCTTCTTTGTAGGATCAATAGAGTATTCAAATTCTTCCTCAATTGGCTCTAATGTAGGACTAAGGGAAAGAGTTTGGATGGGGGACCCTGGTGTAGAAACAATTGGAGAAGCAGGAGGCATTGATCCTGATGTGGAAGGCAGTGTCATAATACCTGGAGCACTTGAGGTCTTCCCAATCTGCCTGTATTTTAACCTATCCACCTTAATTTTCAGCTCAACATTCCTTTGCTACACCTTGCTGTACTCTCTAATTATGAATTTATACTTCTCCATTAGGCTATTCTTTTTAGCCTCTTCCCTCTCAACAGTCTTTTGGGCCAATTTGGCCACATTCACAGTTAGGTTAGTAGCCTCTGTGGTTGAGGTTTCTAAGGCTCTCTTTATTATTAACCCTCCCATTAGGTTTGGATTAATGTCAGTAACATTAGGCTTTCTACCTTGAGGACCTAAAGCCCAAATTGCTAGGGTCTCGTATTCTTCACTAAAGGTAGAATCTTGCAATGCTGCCTTAACCTCTTCCTCAGAATTCTGCAAGGGATGCTTGGACTTTAAAATAGCATTAAATGCTACTACATCAACTATGTTCCATTCATGAAAAATCAATACACCAACCTTAGTCACCAGATTTATCCCTTCCTTAGGAGTGATGTTTTTAAACTCTTCCATCAACTAATCTTTTACGTCATCATCATTCTCCTGGTCTGACCTATCAGGCCTCAACTCTCCTCTCCCATTGCATTTATGTTGATATTCCTCTAGTCTCATTCTCCATACTAGTTGCAAGAAGAGTGGAGTCTTGAAAAATGCATCATCATCCAAAAAGGCCTTACATGCCTCCATCCTGGCATCTTGCACACACTTTCCTTTCATATCCAAATTAGACAAGACCAACTCAGCTGGCTTGGGAGGATAAGGAATACCAACCTGCATATCCTGATCTGTGACAATAGATTCATCCATCAGATCCTCTTGTACTTTCTCAATCCTTTGCCTCTTAGGGCTTGGCTTTGATGGTGGTGGTGAAGGGCTATCTTCTAGTGATGAGTCCAAATCAGTAATTTTGATGGCCCTAGGTGTCTTGAACCTTGGACCTAACTGTGCTAGCACTTTAATGATTTGATTTCCCTTTTTACCCTCCTCATCCTCATCACTGCTGTCATTTCTTTTTCTTCTATAGATAGGCCACTTCTCTGTAGGTTGATAGGATGACCTTGTTTGAATTTTCCTAGCATCTTTCTCTTGTAAATCTTGATTTGACTCCAAGTTTATCTTCTTGGTCATTACGATGCCCATAATCTCCTTGAAGTTTTCCATCAAAAAAACAATTTTCTTGTGAAATGAACTAAAATCCATCAATGGATCATATTTATGATCCATTTTGTGCATAATGGCCAATAGCTTGTCATAAGCTATCCATTTCTCCTTTCTCAACTCCTACTTATTTAGATCAAACTCATTTCTAATCAAGTCTTCAGGAAAGTTGAAATCATGCACAACCTTACCACCTTTGATTCATTGTCTAACAAGGGAAAAGAAACCCTCAGGATCATGTTGCCGTTTGGGACCACACCTCAGATGATAATCATAAAAAAACTTCCCAAAGTGGACCCAACCTCCCTTAGAAAACACAAAGTCTGACACCACAGTGTAATCAGGGAAAAAGGTTCCTTTACCTTTCCCTGTAAGGTTGTCCTCATGGATACAACCAATCTATAACTTCTACAAATCCTACTCTTGGTGGCACATTGTATGACAATATATGTGGAGTTCCTTGGAAACCATATACTCTCAAGATAGTGCTGATTGGATATGGAATGATGTCACCCCAGTTATGGAAAACCTTCAATTGTGGCTTCCTTCCCTTCAGTATGAGGAAATCATGTAATTCCTCATGGATTCTAGGTACATTTACCATCAACCTAGCCCTCAATCTGGAAGCAAAAAAATTATCAAACTGCACAAAACTGGTACTCTCCCTGTTATAAGATAAGTCTACAGTCCATGCTTGCACCAACAATATTTCTCCATTAACCACTTGTCTTATTTCCATCTTCTCAAAAAAGAAATCAGCATTCTTGTACAAGAACATGCACATCAACATAGAATACTAGAAGAATGGAGTACCTGCATCCTTTTGCTACAACTTTAATATCCCTTCATGTATCCTTTCAACCAAAAAGGATGCAAAATCATAGATTACTGAGAAGTTAGGGTGTTGTATTTGCACCCCCATAAACATGTAAGCAATTGGCATCACCGTATTAGGGTTAAAACCCAAAATTTGGCACAATGAGTAAAAAGTGGCCAAGAAATGATTAGAAAAATAGTTTAGCCTGAAAGGCTCTTGGTCACTAGGGCTAATATTAAGCTTTGAACCTCCTACCCTTGCAAGATGAGGTGGGAGCAACTTAACCCTGAAAAGTGACTTTGATCTTGCATACTCCTGTTTCATCTCCTCAAGGTCAATATGAACGAAGAACGAGCCAGGCTCACTCAGGTCAAAAACCTATTGAAATTATTCCTTATTGATGCTTAGCATAACCCATCCATCATTATCTCTAATCACCCATGTAATAGGGTCATAACGTGCAACCACCACCTTCTGAAAATCCATGTCAGGGAATACATTTGGTACCACCAGCTTCCCCATGTCATACCTCCAACCATTCAAGAAGGGGTGGAGAAGATTCCTCTGCCCATACCACAATATAAACATCTCCAAACCTGTCATTGGAACTCTAGCATCGGAAATGTTGGAACAGTTATATACTAATCCCTCCCCAGGGTTCTTCCATGCATCAAGACCAACCCCTTCTTCCTATCATTAGTTGACGATGAAAATTGATCCAGGAAGTCATCATATAAATAGTCAACTTGGCCAGAATGCTACTTTGGCGGTGCCATCTTTGGTAAACTAGGGCTTCCTTGATATTTCAAACCTTCAAATAAAACAGGGCTAAACAAAAAATGAAATTACAGAATATAACCCTGCAACTTCTCACAATTCAACTATTCTATAGCCCCAAGAACAATTATCAAATTCTCCGACAAGCACACCACATTCTTCCCCAAATTCTCAATCAAATTACCCAGGAAGTACATAAATTAATTCATGGTTTTGTGCTTTGCAGAAACCCAAATTCTTCACTGTGAAAGCTCGTAATTTCATCCTTGGCTCTAAGAAGGATTCACAAATGTGTTTGAATGCTTTTTGAGACAATAGGGAAAGAGAGAATCATTTTATGTTGATCAAATCAAGCCAGTAGACGTCTCGTATTCCATTAAAGCTTTCTTGCATGTCGTGCCAACGACTCCAATCGTATTTGATGCAAATAAAAATTCCAACCGTCGATCCTTCACTTTTGTCAGATCATCAAATGACTACCTTTAAAACAAGCTGAAACAATCTCCATCATGGAACTAAGGGCCCACCATATTATGCATCACCAAAGAAATCCATGTGGCATCCACTCGTGATATCATGATCGATAAGAACCTCACAACTTCTGATCACACGATGGCGGGAAACCGTTGATCTCCACCATCGGCAATCATGTTCATTCAACATAGTCGCCAACGTTGTAATTGACCATCAAGCAAATTTTCCATCAAGATTATAACATCTCCGTTGATTTGGAGCACGTGCATCTTGTAGCCACTTTAGTAACTCGCCATATAACATATTAAAACCTGATAGATATATTAAAGCATTTTCATCATTTCTTCGGCATCGCTAGATAAGACATGTGGTGCCTGCCCATGATATCATAGTTGGTCGTGACTCAGTGGTGGGGTCATCACAGCATTACGGGGAATGACTGAGATGAAGCGATAGTTGATCGACATGCACTTAAAATTGTTCCCTAGAAAATATAAAACATTTATTAAAGGAACAAGGGGACATCGCCTAGGCCGACGACAAACAATGGATTAAGTTGTTTTTAAATGTGGGGGCATGGGCCAACCTAGACTTAGGGAATAATAAAGTCAGGCGAAAGAATTAAAACAATAAATTAGAAAGGGGCCCGACTTAGATGAAGTGATGGGGCATAAGTTGTTTAAAAACCCACTCGAAAAAGGTAATGGCCAAATAGATCCCACCCAAGACATAACATAAGACACTAGGATTTTCATGAAGACAAAGATAAAAACCCCAACCTTAGGTTTTTCCCAAACAATACGAAAGAACAGGACAAGTGCAAGATAAAAATGGAATTCAAAGAGAAAAAATTTGAAGTTCCATTAGGTATCTCAACAACATCATTCTTCTTTCCCTCTTCTTTCATCCTTGACTATAGATCTACTGAAGAAAGTTTCAGTTCCTGAAAGATTACACTTCTTTTGTACAATAACTTCTTAGTCACAGGATTCCAAAGCTTGTATCCTTTCACACCAAGGCCATACCCAATGAAGATAAAATTTTCAGCTTTGTTGTCCAATTTAGATCTTTTCACATCTGACACATAAACATATGCTTCATAGGCAAAGACACAAATATGTCTGAGAGAGGGCTTCTTACCAGACTAGGCTTCCAAAGGCATTATATCAACAAGTGATGAAGAAGTAATAAGTAACATGTTGTAGCCACAGTCTCAACCCAGAACATCTGCTCCAGACCAGTATTGCTCAACATACTTCTTGCCTTCTCCATCAATGTCCTATTCAAAGTTTCAACAACTCCATTTTGCTGTGGAGTGTAAGGTGTTGTTTTATGCCTTTTAATCCCATGGTCTTTGCAATACCTTTCAAATTCATCAGAACAAAACTCACCGCCATTGTTAGTCCTTAAAAACTTTATTTTTCTTCTAGTTTGATTTTCCACAAGGTTTTTAAATTCCTTAAAATGACTGAACACTTTTGATTTACTTTTTTAAAAATAGACAAATGCCCTTCTCGAATAATCATCAATAAAATAAACATAATATTTAGACTTCGATAATGAAGGAACAACCACTAAACCACACACATCATAATGAATATAATCCAAAATATCAAAAGATTTATGAGGACTAGAGTAGAATGAAACACGACGTTGTTTTCCATATATAAAATGTTCACAAAATTCAAAATTGAGAATACTATCCTCAAGCCCCTCAACTAGGTTTTTATTCTTCAAGGATTTCAAACCTTTTTCACCAATGTGACTGAGCCTTTGATGCCAGAGAATAGTCTTTTCTGTTGGAAGTTTCACTTCCAAGGAATTTGCTCCAATAGGAACATTTTCATTCTTCTCTTTATGAATAGCCTTCTGTGACTTTGCAAAGACACTATTGCATTGAACAACCAGTGCATCCAACTTGAACAGAGTACCAATTTGGGCACCCATAGCTAGCACCATCGAGACTCTAGTCATTTTACAACCATTGCTAGAGAACGAGATTTGCACTCCAACATCATTCATCTTGCTTACAGAAAGTAAATTTTGAGCCAGACCTGGTATATGCATTACGCCATCAATTCCCTTAATTCTACCATCAGGAAACTAAATTCTGACTCTTCCATGACCAACTATATCCAGAGATGAATCGCTTGCTAGATACACCTTTCCACCATCACATTATTTATACTTAGTAAACAAGTCTCTATGATATGTCATGTGAAATGATGCTCCATAATCAATCAGCCAGACATCATCTGATGTCTGAGTTGCTAAGGCTGCAATAAAGGCATCTGCATTGCTCTAAGAATAATCATTGTCAAAAGAATTCTTCTTCCACTTCTTTTTCTCCTCTTTGCAATCCTTTCAGACATGACCAGGCTTCCCACAGTTCTAGCACTTCACCTTGGACTTCTTACTAGGAGACTTTGATCTCCCTTCTGGTTTTGATTTGGACTTCTTGTCCTTTTTCTTTCCTTTTTCCTTTGATCTGCCTCAAACAATAAGAGCCTCCTTTGCCATCTCAAAATATTTCCTTCTCATCTCTTCTAATAACAAAGAAGCAACCACATCCTCCATTTTGAAAGTGGTTTTCATGCTCCCAATCGCCATCACCAAGTGATCTCAAGAATCTGGCAAAGAACATAAAAAGAGCATACAACGATCTTCTTCAATCTTCACACCTATAGATGTTAACGGAGAAATCAACATGTTAAAGGTATTTAAGTGATCAACAACATATGTTCCTCCCTCCATCTTCAAAGAGTAAAGATTCTTCCTCAAGAACAACTTATTTACCAAGGACTTGCCCTAATAAATACCTCCTAGTCTTTTCCACAATGTAGAGGCAGTCTTCTCTTCATGAACATTCAAGAGAACAGAGTCTGCCAAACAAAGTCTTATCAACCCTTTTGCTTTTGGATCTATGAGATCTTAATCCTCTTGCTTCATGGCTATAGGTTTTGTTCCAAAGACAACAATCGAAAGATCATGATCCACTAACAGGTCTTCCATTTTAAGTTTGCACAACTGGGTAAGTGCACCAAGATGGTTCCCAAAAAGGGGACTTAAGTGGACAAATTTTTTCTGAAATCAGGAAATACTCACCTTGGATGTGAAATTGAGGATACTTAGACTCAAAATTTTGAGATGGAACAAAAAGAAGGATTCAAGTGCTCCGAGTCTACTTTCTAAACTACTAATTTATTTTGAAAATGATTTAGATTAAGGGGTTCAAATGAGGGACGTACACAAATTGGTGTTGTTTTTGTCAAAAAAACATAACATAGCAACTCTAGTACGACCCTCGTACGGTGAACTTTTTTTTTAGTATTTTTAAAATCACAATGGTCAGAAGTTAGCTAATAGTATGTAGTTGATGCACAATTTTTTTGATAATTTTTTAATGAATATTTTATTTTTTACTAATTTGCGAAGTGGACATATCCTGAAAATAGAATTTTGGCCGTGCTACCCCTACAAATTTTGGAAACTAATTGATTTGTTTTTTTTTTAATTTTTTAATTTTGTAGAATGGAGTCTAGTTTCTAAAAATTTAATTTATTTGAAAAATTGATGAACGGTTAATTTATAATGAAAAAAATACCAAACACTATTTTTTGGAAAAAAAAGACATATAGATAAAATAAATTATGGATGAAAGACTTAACATTTTCAGAAAGTGAAAAAAATTACATCGTTGGATAGCTAAGAGATAACCCAACATTACCCATGTGCTCGATTTTTTCGATATTGAACCATGTGCAATCCTGACGGTGAGCATGAACTCGATTATGAGAAATATAGTGGATTAATTATAAACATGTCTCTGGTCATTGGGAATGCCCTCCAAGCCTTTGGGTTGGTATTCCAAGGAAAATACCAAGCTTAAAGTTCGGTAATTCCCAAAGCAAGATATCACGCGAGCGCATTATAACACACTCACATTATATCTCACTTTTGACATGGTTTTTTCTTCTGCGGGGAACATGTCTACTAGCACATAACACGAGCACATTATAACATGCTCGCGTTATGTATTACTTTATGTTAAATGCTAATATATTAATGTATGCTGATATATTTTTATGTACATGTATGTATGTATGCTTGTATGGATGTAAGATTATATGTACATATGTATTATGCTTGTATGTATGCATTTATGTATGTATTTAGATGAAGGGAGAATTTAGAGAGAGTCTAGAGAGATGGAGAGGGGGTCGAAGTGAGAGTTTAAGAGAGAGGGAGTGGGAGACAAGGGGTTGGATTGAGGGGGACTTAGCTAGGTAGGGTGGGAGGGATAGAGGGAGGGAGAGAGAGAGGGGGGGTCAGAGAGAGAGAATTGAGGGAGAGGGAGAGAGAGGGAGAGGGAGAGAGAGAGGGAGAGAGAGAGAGACAAAGAGAAAGAGAGGGTTATGTAGGTAGGGTGCGAAAGGGAGAGACTTGAGAGTGTGAGGGGGGTGAGAGGGAGAGACTTGAGAGATAGGTAGTGAGAGGGAGTGTGAGAGAGAGGGAGTGTGAGAGAGAGGAGAGATGTGAGTGAGAGACCTGAGAGAGGGAGAGGGTGTGAGAGGGAGTGACCTGATAGAGGTAGAGAAAGAGGGGGGTGGAGTGAGAGGGACTTATCTAGGTAGGGTTGGAGGGATAGATAGAGAGAGGGGAGAGAGACAAAGAGAGAGTTACCTAGGTAGGTTTCCAGAGGGAGAGACCTTAGAGAGAGAGGGGGTGGGAGGAAGAGACATGAGAGAGAGGGAGAGAGAGGTAGTGGGAGAGAGTGGGATGGAGTGGGAGGGACATAAAGAGAGATGGATAGAGGGAGTGAGAGAGGGTGGTAGGGATTGATTGAACGAGAGGTACACAGAAAGAGGGAGATGGTAGATAGAGACAATTAGAGAGGGTGGGAGGGAGGGAAGGAGGGAGAGGTGAGATGTATAGATAGAGAGAAAGTGATAGGGGTTGAGGGATTAGGGTGGAGGACCTATAGGGTTGATGGTTTCTAGGGTATTAGGGTTTAAGGTTTGAGGGTTGATGGAATAGGTTTGATGGTAGAGGGTATTTGGTTAAGGGTATAGGGTAGAAGGTTTAAGGCTTAAGTGTTTAGGGTTGAAGGTTTTGGGGTTAAGGGTTTAGGGTTGAAGGTTTTGGGGTTAAGGGTTTAGGGTTAAGGGTTTACTTGGTTGAGGGTAGAGGGTTTAGGGTATAGGTTTGAGGGTATATGGTTGAAGGATTAGGTTCAAGGTCCAATGTAAGGGGTAGAGGGTTTAGGGTTTAAGGATTGAGGGTTGAGGGATTAAGGGTTGAGGGTTGAGTGTTTAATGTATAGGGTAAAGGGTAGAGGGTTTAAGGGTTGAGGGTTGAAGATTGAGGGTTTAAGGTATAGGGTTGAGGGATTAGGGTTTAGGGTCCAATATATAGGGTAGAGGTTATAGGGATTGAGAGATTAAGGGTTGAGGGATTAGGGTTTAGGGTAGAGAGAATTGGATTGATGGTAGAGGTTAGAGGGTAGAGGGTAGAGGGTAAAGGGTTTAACAGTTTAGGGTTTAAGGGGTTAGGGTTGAGGGTCGAGGGTTTAGGGTTGAGTGTTTAAGGGTTGAGGGTTTAAGGGTCAAGAGGGTTGAGGGATTATGGTAGAGAGTTTACTAAATGGGTTTGAGGGTTGGGGGATTAGGGTAGAGGGTAGAGGGTAGAGGGTAGAGGATTGGTGGTAGAGGGAGAGGGTTTATGGGTTAGGGTTTAAGGGTTTAGGGTTTAGGGTTTAGGGATGAGGGATTAATAGGTTATAGAGTAGAGGTTATAGGAGTTGAGGGATTAGGGTTTAAGGGTTGAGGGTTGAGGGATTCAGAGGGTATAGGGGTTGAGGGATTAAAGTTTAAGGGTTGAGGATTGAGGGTTGAGGGATTAAGAGGGTATAGGGGTTGAGGAATTAGGGTTTAAGGGTTGAGGGATTAGGGTTTAAGGGTTGCGGGATTAAGAGGGTATAGGGGTTGAGGGATTAGGGTTTTAGGGGTTGAGTGATCTATCTTCCACTCTCTCCTCTTTCCCTCCCACTCTATCTTTCTCCCACTCTCACCCTCTCTCCCTCCCTCTCTATCTCCCACTCTCTCAGTCTCCCACTCTCCGCTTCTCCCCTTCTCCGACTCTCTCTTTCTCCTACTCTCCCCCTCTCTCCCTCCCTCTCTATCTCCCACTCTTCCCCTCTCTCCCTCCCACTCTCCTCGACTCTATCTTTCTCCCACTCTCACCATCTCTCCCTCCCTCTCTATCTTCCACTCTCTGCTTCTCCCCTTCTCCCACTCTCACCATCTCTCCCTCCCTCTCTATCTACCACTCTCTGCTTCTCCCCTTCTCCCACTCTCTCCCACTCCTCTCTCTCCCTCTCCCTCTCTATCTCTCCTCCCACTCTATCTCCCACTCTCCCTCTCTCCCTCCCACTCTCTTTCTCCCACTCTCCCCTTCTCCCTCCCTCTCTATCTCCCACTCTCCCCCTCTCCCCCTCCCACTCTCTCATAAACTCCTATACTCTAAAACATACACTAAGAAAACCAAATTTCACATAACGCGCTCGCGTTATAACACGTGCGCATTATAATGCAAGCGCATTTTTTACTCCACTAAAACGGTAAAAAATTCTATATACCCGTGATTTGAAGGCCCACAATCTACATATTCCCCTGGTTCTGCGTGTGCTCTGACAAAAAATAGCTTTTTGATGATGTTGTGAAGTGTGCAAGCATATTTTTCACATTCCATCACCTTTTCCATGATCTTTTTACCACCTTTGCATGAAATAGCAAAGTTTCCACATTGAAAGACATATAATATCAATTGAAGTTTGAATTCCATTGAAAACTGATATATAATTGAAGTGTGGAAGGGAACAAGCTTTTGAACAAGTCAAATTGTTGTGGAGTTTGAAGAAAGTAGAAGCTAAGGCTACATAATTGGGTTGAACTCCTCCATTTGAAAGTTTGGTTTTTAAGGTATGTGAAGTCTTTACAAATTTTCTTTCATTCTATTATGGCTTGCTTTCATTTTTGTTTGTCATTATAACCTTAGGTTGTCAATGCACATTTTAAATTATCAAATTATATACACAATTATATACACTTGCCAATTACCATTTTACACTTGCCAATTATAGAAATTCAGAACCATTCACCAAAATTCATCCTTTAAGACAACTCCAAGCCTCTCCCATTCCTTTGAAGGGTCCAAACATCTTCAAAATAACCTGCACAAGGTCAAAAGTTCATTACATAGACCACTCCTTCAATCCTTTTTTAGGAACTAATATTCATCTCATTACCATGGTACAGATAAAATTATCAGCCATGCCGAAGAAAAAGACAAAGAGGAAACTAACAGACGAAGAGAACAAATCCTTGAAAGAAAAGGAGAGAGTTCAGGTGGTGGTATATCGTGAAAAGAAGAAATTAGAAACGATTGATGAAAACAAACCGATTGTAGAGGAACCTCAATTGTAAAAAAGAGAACGGGAATTGGTAGCACAACAAGCACGAATGCGAAAGCATCGTCGTAAGATAGATTCATATACCGTAGTTGGAGAGACACCCTCTATGAAAAGTGAATATGAAGGGGCACCATTAAGCACAAGAGAATATGGAGCACACCATCTAGCACAAGTGAATATGGATGGACACCATCTAGCACAAGTGAATATGGAGGGACACCATCTACCACAAGTGAATATTGTTGGACACCATCCAACACATCTCAAGTTGAGAGTACATCATCAATTGAAATTGACGAAGAAGGTATGCCATCATTCCCATGTGAACCTCAAGGTATGTCTTCTTCTCCACCCTTAATCAAAGGTATGCAATCTAGCCCACCTCAATTAAATATTGATGAAATTCCTAATGTTGAGATGTATGTACCTAGGAGAACACCACCAAGAATTTTGTTTAGAAATCCAAAGTATTTGATTAATATTGGTGATGAGATTTTGCAGCACATGGAAGGTAATATTTCAACATGCACTTGTAGAAGATATTATGATATTGCTATTAGGATTCAACTGTGTAGTTTTCGAGTCAAACTACAAGATGTCAACTATTTGTTGAAATGATGTGGGGTGTAAAGTATAGGAACATCATGAAGACTCTTGGGTTGAGAACATCGAATGCATCGAGTGAAGACACTATTGTGAAGAATCTAATGGATGATTATGAGAGTGTGGGTAAGACCTCACGCTCAAAGGATAGTAATGTCACCCAATGTGTCATTACATTGACTTTGGTAAGTTGTCAAACAAAGAGAGCTCGCCTAATTAAAAAGACTAGTGAAAAAACAGGAATTAATAGAAAAACTTTATCAAGAGCCATTCAAAGGCGGCAAAGAATTGAGGGAAATGATACAAATGAATTATGGGAATTCTTGGGGAGACTGTCACGAAAAGATAAAGAAGTTGTCGAAGCCTTGAGAACACTAATTGAAGAGTACTATAAGAATAACACAAGGCCATCTCTGAATCAAAGGGATGTGGTAAGAAGGAGAATCAGTAGTCGGAATCGTGAGCCACATCCAAAGCATTTTTTGGATATGACTCAAACCCAATTTTTTCAAAAATTTGAAAATGATTATCCTCAAATTAGTATTTCTCAAAGGTTTTTTGAACTACTTAAACCTTTTTATGTCAAGATAAATTACACATGCACTACTTGTTGTTGTAGACTACATATTGAATTTTCTAACCATTATGATGTTTATCGTTCTATATGTTTAGATTTGCATACTAATGATGTTTTGCAGGATTGTGGCATAGAAGCCCTACTAAAATCTTCAAGAGAGTTCTTATCAAATTTTTTATGTGAAATAGAGGATGGCTAGATATTCTATAGGACAACATGCTTGGATGGTTCATGTGAGCGTTGCGGTGGCTTCCAGCATATGCCAGTATGTCAACATATGGAAAGCACAGATGAGGTGGGACAAAAACTAGTAGAGTTTGGGAAGTATAAAATAATGGCATATGCTACAAAAGATGGGTCTCAAGCAAAAAGGTGTGATTTGGTTATTGAGAAGATTCCAATGTACAAATTTATGACCACATTTTGTGATAGTATACTGTCTGAGTATGCAATGCATACCCATAGAGCCCAATGGTTGGACACGCAGTTCAAGCTATGCAAGGACACCTTTCCAGTTGGAAGCATAGTATCCATGGTTGAATTTGTAGAGAACTACACTCTACAACCACAACATGAGGTGTAGTCACAGTATTACAACTACACACAAGTTTTGATATTTGTGCACATAGCATTCATTCATGCATTTGATAGTATAGATGAGCAAAGGAAGGTATTGAGGGAGTACCACTTTTGCACTAGTGATGATCGCACACATTCTCCAAAGTTCATGCAAGGTTGCTTCTAGATGTTCTATAGTGGTTTGGCTCAGAGGGGCATAGAATACGATCAACATATAATATGGTTTGATAACTGTGCAACACAGTTCAAGAACTCGCACATGTTCTATTGGTTGTGCAGGATGCATGTCATTACAGGTGTTCAACATATGTGGAACTTTTGTGAAGCTGGACATGGAAAGGGGGAGCATGATGGTGCAGGAGCATGCATGAAAAGAGCATTAACATGAGAAGAGTTTAAGTATAAAGAGAGTGCAAAGTTGATAGATGCAAAATCAATCATCGAGTGGTCTAATGCTTTGATGGGTCTAGGTAATGAAGGTACGTCTTCAGTTCATAGATTTTTTTGGTTGATGGATGATACTAACATTGCACCATATGAAGACTGTTGTACACTAATAGGATCGAGTGAGGTACACTCTTTCCTTAGCTCAAATATAGGTTCATGGAGAATCGATACACGAAAGATGGCATGTTTTTTTTCTTCATGTACAATGCAAGACTGGAATGATTGTGAGTCAGGGGAGTGGGTTGACAAATGGTTCACAAGTTATCTTAGCCCACTTCACACGTATCACCCTCCAACGGAATTGGAACTGACACAGATAGAATCATTAGTTGACTTTGACCACATATCAGATCTAGTTCAATGAGGTGATATATCTACTTTCTTAGTTGTTGAAATTCCATATCGTTAGATCTTACTTTGTACTGTATTCGTAATGTTGACAAATTTCAAGATATTTTTTGCACATATCAATGCAGGGAATGTTTATGCAGTTATTGTAGATGAAGACAATGAAGAGGGAACAAAATATTACTTGTGTCATTGTGTTGAGACCAAAAATAAATTGGAGGCCTCATTTATAGATGGAGAAAACATCGAATACCCTACAGGCTCAGTTGTGGTTACTGGAAGATGGCTTAGAAGGTACCCACATTCAAGTGTTAAACATTGGCTATTTCAGGACTTTGACATGCATCGTAAGATTCTTCATTACTCGAACCTTGTCATGGCATCCAATGTTCATTTGACCAAATATGGGGGTAGACCTTTGAACAAGACATTATGGAAGGTCTGCGAGTCTGACCATGAGGCAATACTTGACACAATAAAGAGTAGAGTAGACCCAGATGGTTCGTTGGATTAATTTGTAAGTATATGCACATTGGTTCTTATTAATTTATACTTTATATGCACATTAATTTGTTTGATGCCAATGCTATCATTTTCTTTTATAGTGATTGGTGTACCCTTGCAAAAAATGCAGATATATGAGCCATCCAAGAGAATGTCAACCAGAAAAGCAATGCAACATCCTTATTTTGATGCCTGCATGCAACATCTGTAAGTTCCTTCCATCTATTTTTATTTCATTTCCATTTTGGATGCTCTTTCTTTTTCTCTTTTACTTTGCGTATTTGTATGTAAACTACTAAGGGTTGATTGATCTTTCATTGCAGAAAATGTTGATTTAAGAGCCATCAAAGAGAATCTCAGCCAAAAAAGCAATGCAACATACTTAGTTTGATGATTTTGACAAATCTAAATTTTGATTTCAAGCCATTATAAGAGAGCATGTGAAGCTTAGCGAGGGAATCTCAAGTTACTCATTTGAAGTTAACCTCATAATGAGTACCTATGATGTAGACATTTAAAGAGAATCTTGAATGTATGAGTGACATTGTAAAAGATCTTAGAGAATGAAGTGCCAGAGGCATTGTAATAAGATTTAATTGCATAATGAGATATATTCAAATATTGTAAGGTTGGAGTTCATGTTTGGTGTAGTAGCACCTTGTTCTATAAATGACTTGAGTAGGAAAATTTGCAAACTTTGAATTTTGAAATGTAAATAATGTGAAAAAGGTCATATAAAGGTCATGTAAACAATTTGTACACATTTTTTTGCAACTCGTGTGACCAAACAGACTGTTCCAACACATTGGAATAGGTATGTTTATGCTAGGCATGGTCCTCTTTCAAACCGAAACACATAGAATCGCTCCGAGCTATGTTCCACCGGATCGATCCCTTAAGGGTCCAAATTGCAAAAATGGCTGCAAAATTCAACATGCTAGTACTTAGATACGGTGACACTTAGAAACATCTCATCTAATCCTACAAAAAGGCATTGGGCCCCTCTAGAAAAACCTCTCTTGGTTTTGGCTATCTTGGAGTGGTTTTCTCATAGCGGCAGATTTTCACTTGATGGAAAAAGTGTCAAATTCAAGTAGTGCAAAGTTGCAAACTGGTGCAACTTTCACTTTGCAACTTGTGTGACCAAACTAACTGCTCCAACATGTATGAATAGGTATATTTATGCTAGGAGAGGTCTTTTTTCACACTAAAACATTTGGAATCACTTCGAGCTACATTCCACCGGATCGATCCCTTAAGGGTCCAAAGTGCAAAATGGCTGCAAACTTCAGCATGCTATTACTCAGATATCATGACACTTAGAAACTTCTCATTTGATCCTATAGAAAGGCGTTGGGCCCCTCTAGAAAAACCTCTCTCAGTTTTGGCTATCTTGGAGTGGTTTTCTCATGGCGGCAGATTTTCACATGATGGAAAAGGTGTCAAATTCAAGTTGTGCAAAGTTGCAAAGTGGTGCAGCTTTCACTCTACAACTTGTGTGACCAAGCAAACTATTCCAACACATCTAAATAGGTATGTTTAGGCTAGGAATGGTCCTCTTTCACACCAAAACACATGGAATCGCTCCGAGCTATGCTCCACTAGATCGATCCCTTAAGGGTACAAAGTGCAGAATAGCTGCAAACTTCAGTATGCTATTACTTGGATACCGTGACACTTATAAAATTATCGTCTAATCTTATAAAAAGGTGTTGGACCCCTCTAGAAAAGTCTCTCTCTATTTTGGCTATCTTGGAGTGGTTTTCTTGTGGTGGCGGATTTTCACTTGATGGAAAAGGTGTCAAATTCAAGCTCTGCAAAGTTGCAAAGTGGTGCAACTTTCACTCTGCAACTCGTGTGACCAAGCGGGCTATTCCAACATGTCTGAATAGGTATGTTTACACTAGGAATGGTCCTCTTTCACACCAAAACATGTGGAATCACTCCGAGCTATGTTCCACCAGATCGATCCCTTAAGGGTCCAAAGTGCAAAATGGCTGCAAACTTCAGCATGCTATTACTCAGATACCGTGATGCTTAGAAAATTCTCGTATGATCCTATAGGATCATATTGAGCCTATCTACATAAACCTCTGTTGATTTTGGCTATCTCGAAGTGGTTTTCTAGTGGTGGCGGATTTTCACTTGATGGAAAAAGCATCAAATGCAAGCAGTGCAAAGTTATAGAGTGGTGTAACTTTCATTCTGCAACTTGTGTGACCAAGCGAACTATTCTAACGTGTTCGAATAGGTATTTTTACGCTAGGCAAGGTCTTTTTTTGCACTGAAACACGTGGAATCGCTCCAAGCTATGTTGCATCAGATCGATCCCTTAAGGTTCCAAAGTGCAAAATAGCTGCAAACTTCAGCATGCTATTACTTGGTTATCGTGACACTTATAAACTTCTCATCTAATCCTACAGAAATGTATTGGACCCCTCTAGAAAAACCTCTCTCGGTTTTGGCTATCTTGGAGTGGTTTTCTCGTGGCGGTGGATTTTCACATGATGGAAAAGGTGTCAAATTCAAGCTATGCAAAGTTGCAAAGTGGTGCAACTTTCGCTCTGCAACTCGTGTGACCAAGCGGACTATTCCAACACATCCAAATAGGTATTTTTATGCTAGGCATGGTCCTCTTTTGCACTGAAAGATGTGGAATCGCTTTGAGCTATGTTCCATCGGATCGATCCCTTAAAGGTCCAAAGTGCAAAATAGCTGCAAACTTCAGCATGCTATTACTTGGATACCGTGACACTTATAAACTTCTTGTCTAATCCTACAGAAAGAAGTTGGACCCCTCTAGAAAAACCTCTCTCTATTTTGGCTATCTTGGAGTGGTTTTGTTGTGGTGGCAGATTTTCACTTGACGGAAAAGGTGTCAAATTCAAGCTGTGCAAAGTTGCAAAGTGGTGCAACTTTCGCTTTGCAACTTGTGTGACCAAGTAGACTGTTCCAACACATCTAAATAGGTATTTTTACACTAGGCATGGTCCTCTTTCACACCGAAACACGTGGAATCACTCCGAGCTATTTTCCAAAGGATCGATCCCTTAGGGGTCCAAAGTGCAAAATGGCTGCAAACTTCAACATGCTATTACTCAGATACCGTGATGCTTAGAAACTTCTTGTCTAATCCTATAGGATAATGTTGAGCCTATCTAAAAAAACCTCTCTTGGTTTTGGCTATCTCAGAGTGGTTTTCCAGTGGTGGCAGATTTTCACTTGATGGAAAAAACATCAAATGCAAGCAGTGCAAAGTTGCAGAGTGGTGCAACTTTTGTTCTGCAACTTGTGTGACCAAGCGGACTATTCCAACACATCCAAATAGGTATTTTTATGCTAGGCATGGTCCTATTTTGCACTAAAACATGTGGAATCACTCTGAACTATGTTCCATTGGATCGATCCCTTAGGTTGGAGGAGTCTTAAGTTGCAAATTTGTAAGTTGCTTAAAGCAACAAATTTGAAATGATATTGAATGGCCCACTTAGCACTCATTGCATCTAAGTGATGCTCACAGAGGTGAGGCACTAGGCCTTCCCGGGAGGTCATGCATTCCATTATACTCTAGCTCAAGCGCTTAACCACAAAGTTTTTTCCCCAAGATTAAGCCCACTTAGCTTGCAACCCCATTTGCAAAACCTTCAGCAAGTGTTGTGCCTTATGAAACATTCATTATAGAGCCCCTTTAGCTCATCAATTGATAAGCAGGAGGTATTTTCTATAATGTGTCAAATTGTGATATTGCTATCAGGATTCCATTGAGTAGTCATTTGTAGTATTAGATATAGCTCTAGCTTCTACAGTATTGCACATGATTGCAGATAGTTTCAAAGATCTAGATAACATCAATAGTTCACATTACTCAAGAAGGATGAACATCTTAAAGAAATTTGCAAAACCTTCTTGTGGACTTAGGGTTGCAATGTTTGATCTACAACATGTTCCACCATTTCTTCAGTAGGATCAAGAACGCACATAATGTATGTGTGTTTGTAGACATGAAAGATTATGGTTCAAACTATCCAGGAGAGTGATGTTTTATCTCAACCAACCATATCTATACCATGGTTTGTTTGGAAACAAGGATGGGTTCTCTCTTCATCGACATATACATTATTCCTCGATGCGTTCACACCAGTGTTACAAGACTAGGACTCGCCTCAGACTTGACAAGCCATTTTTTGACTTGGACTCGGGCTCGGAGCCTAGAATCGACAAATAGAAAAACCTAAGAAATTCAAAGATTTGTAAGGATTTAAAACTTGTTTCATGCACCCTTTAATAAATAAACCTTAAAGACACAATAGCATCATCAAATAGAAATTACTATGATCCCATACACAAACATACACCAATTACATAAGTATAAGCACAAATTTTAGTTGAAGGAAATAACAAATTTAGATATATAAATATTGTGATATTGCTATCAGGATTCAATCATGTAGTTTTACAAGTCAAACTCATTGACCCATGATTCATTAGTAGTGGTTCAAAAGAACCCATCTCTCATGATAATGAATTGTTCATAAGGAGGAAGATAAATATTCATACATTTCTTCTATCACAAATGAGATAAGTGCTTGGTTTCATGAAGGTCATGAGACAACCATTAATGGGGAGTGGATACATAAAGAACTGATGGAGAATGATAATGGCTTCAGACCTACTATAAAGGAAATTTTTTTTCATTTCAATGATGCAAGAGGTTTTGGGTTTCACTACCAAAATGAGCCTACGAAGAATGCATGTGAAACTCCTTTTGACCTTGAGGGTGTACTTACTCTATCTCAAGGATCATGCATTGAGGATGACATAGATCAATGCTAGGGCTAACCAATTAATAATTATACATGTGAATAAGTCAAACATGTACATGTCAATAAGGGAAGTACAAGTACTCAAAAACACGTAAGCCTCAAAAAGTATACACACAAATACATAGTATACACAAATTAAAACAAAGTATATGCACGAATACAAGGTATATGAATGAATACATGTAAGCCACAAAGTATACAATTGAATGCACGTAACTCACAAAGTATACACGTAAGTTGTAAAGTATACACTTGAATATACGTAACTGATGTCTATTGAACCATGAATTTAGAATGCAAATATGGACAGGCATCGATAAAAGATATTTGTATTAACCAAATAGCCATGTAGGCATACATAAATATATGTCGATATAAGTATGAAATATATGTACAAAATAGCCATATAGGCTTACGAGAATGCCATCTAGGCATACAATGTCAAATATGTCCAATAAAAAATATGTACAACACTGCCATGCAAGCATACAATAAAGGACTCTGGAATCAAAATTCATTGTTCTCCATGCACAGGAAATAAAATCTTTCCCTTTCCTTTTCGCTCAAATGGCGGTAGGTCTATCACTCATTTTTGCTGCGCTCGTGGAGTGCTCCTGCTACTCCTCCTAGGGTTTAGTTCATGGTGAAGTTTTAACTGTTACAATAAGAAGTAAAGACATGAATATATAGAAATTACATTATAAAAAATGATATATTTGACAAAATAATCACTTACAACCATCTCACAATCTCTCTCCACAAGGGAAATATCCTCATGCCCATGCTCAGGCGTGCTCAAGCCCTGTATAAACCATACAAATAGACAAAAACTACGTGAGTCAATAATGGTTTGATTTCTCACTAACTAACATCTATAACAATAAATGTAAATTAAAATTTACTAATTTTCCTCATACCTCTTCTGTCAGAGCCATCAAGGATTGTATAGCAGCTGTCACGCCAATATCCATTGCCCTCGTCACATTCAGAGGTGTATCATCTCGCAACAACTGAAAATAAAACAACAAATTATTCAACGTAATCAACGATGTGCATTTATAAACTACACAAATCTATTAAGTACTTGATTCATTAGTTAAACTCTTTATTCTATTACCTATGTGAAGGTTTGAGTAAATCCACCACCACTGGGAAGTGTTCCATCAAAACCTCCAATATTAGTCTATTCAACATCCAAAATTGCATATTAAATTAACATTCATAAAACAATGCCATTAATATGCAATAAACTTATAATTGTTTACTAGTTACATACCCTAGTGATAGGTGTACTGCAAAAATAGGTTGGTGGGGGGCTCGTGTATCCAGTCTCAACACTGTGACCCTGCAATTTTATTAAAATCATAAAACATTTTTATTTAATCTTGCATTTCAAAATCGAAATTTAATAAATTAAATTCAATGAACACATGCACTAACTTTTACCTGAATATCAATGCCATATGCCTCATGCAAAATGTCAGCTACCCTCTCCATCTCCATAGCTGCAGATGGATCCTGTGTACCAGTATCTTGAGGGTCAGTGGGGTCATGTGAAAAAGTAGCCCCATAAGATTGACACACATGTGTTCGAAGGCCACCACTAGAAGACTCCCCTAGATGGCGCTGTAGAATAGGGCTAGTATGATGGATGGCACTTTGGGTCAAAGTACTGATTGCCTGTAATGTCTCTACATTAGCACTTTCCTTCATGACGGAAGGCATAACAATGTGCTCATGAGGTGGCCTAGCGAGAGCTCGTCTACCTTGCCACGTAGGATCTGGCTATGCACCTGGTCTATCCTGAGCTGACCCCCCACCTCTCCCCTGGAAATCCCTCATATCAAAATAATTTGGGATTTTGTTCAATATGAACTCACTGTATAGTTTCCTTAGGAAATATTGTGGGACCTCGCAATTGTTGCATGGTGGGTAATTGAAGACCATGTACCACCTATCATAAAATCGCTCCTTCATTTATTTGTGGTGGCACCAATGGATAGGAAACCTCTTCGCATTGAGGGTATGATTTTGATTTGTGCGTGGGTTGGTGAATAATGAGCACAAATCATCTTTTGTTATTTTTAAATATTTCACATCTTTGTATGATAGTTTATTTGCATAATAGTCCCTAGCCGCGTGTCTCCTATCTTCTCATCCAGTTATTTGTTTGATAATTGAATCTACTTTTGTTAACATATCTTTCAATGAATTTTCTAGGGTCATTCTTTCTATGGTTGAACCATTTGGATCACTCAACCTATTGATCAAATCCTCAATTTTTTTTTTTTGTTGTTCTCAATTTCACTCATTAAATTTTGTTGAGTGTCAGGAGGGGGTTGAGTGATTGGTGGAGGAGGTTGATGTTGTGGTTGATTTTGATCTTGAGGATTTGATTGGTCCTCCTGTTGAGGATTTTGAGGGTTTGCAGGTTGATTTGCATCTCCTAAAAATTCAAACAAATAGATATCAAATTCAACCTAAAACTAACAAATTCAACCTAAAACTAATAAATTCAAAACAAAAACCATAGAATCCTTACCTCTTACAGCTCCTCGTCGTCATGGTGCCATCGTTGTGAAGAAATACAGATTCTTGGTGAAGAAATTCTTCTCCTAGAATGCGAGCGCGATATTTTGGGGTTTTTGGCCATGGGTGCAACAAAAAAACCAGTTGAAATGCAAATGAGAGATTCACATTTATTTTTTTTCTTTTAACAGTTGATAACACGAGCATGTTATAACACCCTCGCATTATGTGTTTGTAGTTGTAGCTTTTGGGACCTTACCTAGGTTTAACGGAAGACACAACGCGAGCACGTTATAACGCGCTCACGTTATGGTTTTCAACTTTTTTTTTTGAGGGTGTCCACGGAATTGCTACCCATTTCCATGCATCCACCCAACTCAAAATTGTTGCTGTTGAATTTCTCAAGTTTAATCCTTCCAGATGTACTTGTCATTGCCATCTTAGTCTATAATTAGACAAACTCAAGACTTCTACAAAACTCCCATTGAACAGAAATTGAAACAAAAAACCAATCTACCCATAAGGATAACAAACTGGCCAGGCTTTGATACCACTTGTTAGGAAAAATTTAATTGTAGTCCTAATGGAAAGTCTTAGAGGAGAAGAGAGATATGTCTTTTAATGTTTACAATTATAGTTCATTAAGACACACATGAAAGAAATAACAAAACTGAGAAATGAACACATAACACAATTGACACTAGATTTACGTGGCAAAACCCTTAAGGGAGAAAAACCCACCACAACAAAGAAAGATCACTTGTATTACAGTAATAAAATTACATACAAGTTATATTATCTTCTTTTCAGATGACAATTCTATAGTGCAACAACATTTCCCTGATCAACCTTGTATCAAATTACACTGTTACAATGCATTCATTCAACATACAATATAATTCACTCACTGATCATTCGACTAACCAACCAGACTAGACCCACGACCAAATTGTTCATGACTTGCTCAAGCTATCTATTCATTTTGCATAAGAAAATAGTCACAACAGTTCAATTTCCCAATTGGTTTGTATTCTGTATCGCTCATTGGTCCAAGATAGAACATGTAGGAAAAATGCTTGGTCAAATGATTTCAAATTTATCACTCATTGGTGAGACAAAAAAATGTGTCGAACCGATGTCAGACTATCCATAGGCTATCGCACATGACACTGGTTCCTATCACTCAGACTTTGCTGAAGTCTCCCTGATCTCAAGACCATCGGCAAGACAATCGCTATCGCTAACACATTGGGAAGTCACACCAAACATTCATGTCTCCCTGATGTCCCAATGAACACTAAGACTGTGCATATCGACAAGAGTCACGCCGATCATTCACAAGGAGAAGATCCATCGATGAGAGAAACACCATTGGCATGAGATCAAGAGGTCACACCAATAAGACAAGTCTCCTCGATGTGTTCATTGCCAAGACTCTCCCCGATGATCTTTGTTGCCCAAACATCTGCCATCGGTGCAAGTTGGAGATGTCACCCCGAATATTGTGGTCATGCCGATATCGTTGAGATAGCCACTAGGTCACACTGACATCACCAAGACTTCTACTATCGGAGTGAGTTTGGAAACTCACTTCGATAGATCATGTCACCCTGATGGTTCTCATCGCCAAGACAGATCTAAGGTCACAACCATCTGATCTCTCCAAGATAGTTTCTCATCGGCAAGACATTCCAAAGGTCTCACCAATATTGCTCTTTCAGGAGTTCAATGTCAGTAAGCATTGAGGCACTTTTTCCAGCAAATATAGGGTTTTTGGCTGCGGGCAACAAAAAAAATAGTCACAAAATGATTTTGATTTTCTTTTTTTTTTGGTTTTAATAACAAGTAACACACTCATGGTATACCATGAATGCGTTACAGGCTCGATGTGGCCAAGCCTTGGGCTCGGTCACACCAATCCATAGCACAAGTGCATTATAACACACTCGCGTTATAGCACACTCGCGTTATAGCACACTCAAGTTATAATGCGCCCGCTTTATAACATGCCCGCTTTATAACGCGCCCGCTTTATAACACACCCACGCTATAACGCGCTTGTGTTATAATGCGCCTACTGTATAACGCGCCCGCATTTAACAAGCCCGTGTTTAACATGCCCATGTTTAACATTCCCACGTTATAATGCATCCGCTTTACAACGTGTCCGGTTTATAATGCGCCCACTTTATAACATGCCTGCTTTGTAGCGTGCCCGCTTGATAGCATGCCCACGTTATAGCACGCCCACATTATGGCCTATCAAATGTTTTTCTAAATTTTGGCCACAATTGGCCTCCCCATATTTTTGCACCCACCCATGACGAATAATTATTCTCATAAGTACATGATTGTTCATGGGTCAAAGGCTAGGGAAAACATATAATTTGACATTCACAAGGAGAATTTTTTTTCTTTTAAAAATATAAAGAAAACTTTAGAGATAGAAAGGCTTGATCATTAGGCTTTGATACCAAATATAATGCCAATTTTCCTCTAATGGTTGTTAAGTATTAGCAATGGATTTAATATATTAAATATTACAGCTAATATAATTTACAATATACAATGTTATCAAAATAAATGTGAATAATCAATGTAAGCTAAATATGTGACAATTAAATAACATAATAAATGGAATATCACCATCATATAGATTAATCACATTAATATCAAAATCATACAAACGATATTCCAAATATTGTTAAATCAATAGTTTTCAATACTTATCTGTTAATATATTTTGAGAAGCCATTATTTGGTACTTAGAGGAATGACTATAGATCTAGGCTCTTCACAACGAGGAGGCACCCTTGGAGGAACTGGTTCTTGCATTGAACACCAACCTACCTCAAAGGGCCTTATGATTAAACTACCTACCTCATAGGCCTTATGGTTCACACCTACCTCACAAGCCTTACGATAAAGCCCTAGCCAGGAAAATCCTAGGTGTACGTTGTACCTTGAGTTGGACACAGTCTGTGTGCCCCTTCTCTAACTACCCCCAACGCTAGCCAAAGATCCTAACCTTCACTCCTATGTACCTTCTCACTTTCTCTTTTCATTTTTCTCTTCTCTCCTTGAATTTTCTCCATCCTTGAATGTTCTCATGCTTGAATTTTTCCCATGTCTCACACAAATGCTTTATATAAGTTTGAAGGGGTGGTTTCCAAACCATCACACCTTTTCAAAAAGGTTACCTTTAATAATTATTTATAAATAATTATTCTTCCCCTTTTGAAATATTCTTTATACATATTCCTTATTGTTGATGGTGAAGATGACACAAACAACGTTAAAACATAATATTTCTACTCTATTTCTCCTGAAAAAGAAAGACAACTTATAGTAGCCTAACTCCCAAGGTCTTGGTAGTTTGTTCTCAACTGTTTAGTGTCACTCAATCGGCTCATGCAACTGTAATATTCAAGGGGCCTGTGCTAGTAACAAAATATTCAAGCAATGACTCATTTTACCAACTGCTCTAGTAAATCAATGGGGTTTTCAAATAAAAGAAAAAGATAGGACAAAGGGGTAAAACAATAAGTATGAATCGAATTTATCTAGTATCTGGACATATACCTTCAATAATGAATGTTTCCTAATAGATCATAAAACCATAAGATGACATAATCTATAGCATAATCTATACCACTGCATACATTTTAGGTGCTTAATTAACTTCACAATTACTCTTCATGAATATTTCAAGGGTTTCAAACAACACACATTCATTCATCAGCAAGATTTATAGATCAACAAATTTTTTAATAACTTCAACTTAATGACAATCTAATAAGATAATCCTTAAATCTGATTCCTTCAAATGACTTTCATCATTCAAGAAACTCTTATGTTTAGCACAATCACTGCATACAGATAGATCATAACTTATCAGCCTTATCAAACAAACAATTTAATTCTAAACACCATATTTCAAGTAAACTTGTAATTCTATTAACTGTAAAAGATCAAGTACACTGTATCTCTGTAAAATCACTACAAAATTCTATATCCTAGCATTAGGTAAGCCAATCCAATTCTCAATTAGCCGACCTTTACAATATGATACCCACTAGGTATTTATAGATATACAAAAGTTCAAACTCTACTTCTAATTTTAGGTTATCCACCTTTTTAGGAACTAGACTCTCTTGGAAACTCAGATCAATTTGATCTTGAGTTCTTACATTTAAACATTCAATTTTAACTAAAAATAGAAGATAGAAGAAAAGAAAAGAAGTCATGCACCCCCAAGACTGTTAGTGCTGCATGCATGCAACATGCAAGGAAGGAGAACATCATGCATGCAAGGATTCATGCATGCGAAGCTGGATCTACCATGAACTCATCGTAGCTGGTGAAGACTTGCTGTAAAGTATCCATCTCTGGCCCATCAATCCAGTCATCTTCAAATTTGATCCGATCCAACTCAGCTATAGCAAACTCCTTCATACTTTTCACCTTTATTAACTCTCTCCCAACAACTTTTATCTCTTCTTTGACCTCTACTAGTTGATCTAACATCAATTCTTCACCATCATCTTCTTTTTGCATAAGTCCTTTGAATCTTTCATCCCACTTTTCCTTTATTTGATTAAAAGGCATGCCCTCTTTTGTAAATGCATTTATATCTACAATAATGGCAATAACTGCTTCTAACTCTTCCAATTGCTCAGTCAAATTATTTACAGTCTCTTGAATTTTATTCTTATGCTTACAAAAAAATTCAGTCCTAAACCGGAGTATACGAGAAGTTTTCTCCATAAAATCCTTGTTGTCTTCCTCAAGTATGGATTGTTCCAGAAGAGTTGTTAGAGGCAATTCACTACCTTTTCTAACTTCTGACTGTATTTTTTGTATTCCTCTTCTTGCTTTTCTGATGCCTCAATGTATTGATACATCTCTTTAATCAACCCTTTAGTATCTTTGTAGGCTTCAAATCCTTTCACTAAAACCTCTCCTACCTCTTGGTTCAATTTATCTATCCACTTGTCTACCATCTTTGCCTTTCCTCTAACCTGCACCAAATCATCTACCTCCTTTTTGCTTAACAAAATAGGAGTATCAATGGCTGCTACCTGTTGTGACCTTGGAGAGGAGACACTCTTCAAGAATGAATGCAACTGATCCAATTAAGCTTTAAGCTCATCCTTCTTTTTCTTGTCCTTGATCATTCTTGACTTGGTCGTTGAAGCCACCACATCAATCAAATTCATTTGCTGATTTCTAGTGGGTCTTCCCAAATTGACCGTACTCAGCTGATAATGTATTAACTACATATCCCCTACCTCCTTTTCTGTCATCGGCATGGCACATTTAGCAACAATTTCTCCTTTGTCTGTGAGTCGGGTAGAATGTAGAATTTTAGCCTTCTTTTTAGGCCTCTCTTGCTCAATTCCTTTCATCATATCCTCCCAATTGAGAGGTTGTGAAGGTATTACTGCCCTTTTTTGTAGGTCCAATTTTAGCCATGTAGGAGCACTTGGAGTAGTAGTCATCGTAGAGGAAGAGGGAGCAATAACTGTAGAAGGTGGCTGCATACTCACTTGAGATTGGGATTCAACCCTTGCTTTCTCTTGTTGTTCTTGTAGTATATGCATTTGCACAAGTCTTTCAGCCTCTTCTCTATGCTTTTGTTCTTGTCTTTTCTTGTCTTCTTCTTCTTTCCTCAACCTCTCTTCTTCCAACCGATCCTTCTCCACTTTTTCCTTCTCTAACCTTTCTTTTTCTATTTCTTCCTTTTCTAAAGCTTCCCTTTCTAGAGCCTCCCTTTCCAATTTCTCTTTTTCTAAGGCCTCTAGCCTTTCCCTCTCTTTCCTTTCTGCTTCCAAAGTCTTAAGTTTTTCAGCTTCTGCTTCTTGTTGTTGTTGTTGTTTCCTAATCAGTTCTTCGACCTATTTTTCCTTCCTTATCTTTTCTAATTCTTCCTCTTTTTGTCGAGCTTCCTCTTCTTGTTTCAACCTAGCAACCCGAATTTCCTTTTCCCTCTAGTTTCTTGCTTTCTCCTCGTCAAGATCATGGATCTTTTGTATCAACTCTAACATGTTATTTTCTGCTTTAACTTTAAGCTCATGTTCTCGCTGCCTCCTTTGCTTCTCTACTTCATCATCTATTGCCTTAATTTCAACTTGTTTTGACTGTAATTGTTGCTGGTGAAGTAGAGCATTAGCTAGTACCTTAGCATCCATTTCTTTTTGTCTCTCCACTGCAGCCCTTGCATTAGAATTCCTTTTTTCCTCTTCAAACATTTTCCATTGCTCTTCTTGTGTTAGAATCTGCTCAATAGTCTCCTCTAAAGGAATGTTTTCTTGCAAATCCTTTTCTGACAGAGTTTCATCTGAATCTGTCTCAACTTCTAGAACTTCTTCCTCCACTTCTTTTCCCTTAGTAGCTTTAGCCATGGTATGGAGAGCTCCTTCTTGAACCTCTTTACTCTTATTTCTTGTAAGTGGGGCTTGGGTAGATGATTCACCTAATGTAGGTGTTGAAACAACAGATCCTACTGGAACATCTCCTTCTTGTGTTTCCTCTCCATCATCTACCACCTCAAGTTCTATTTCTTCAATGTCTGGAGGAAGGAATTCTAATGGCTCTTTGGGAGGTGTCTTTCTCCTAATTCTCTTGTATCCTTTCCTCTTTTTAAGAACTGGTCCTTGAGAAGCTTGAGTTCTCAGCACTAACCATTGCACACTTCTATCCAACAATGTCCTTCCAATCTTCTTGATATCAATTGTTTCTTCAACATCCCAATCAATTGGATCCAGGTTCTTGGTGCCAATATTCAACGCTTCATAGGATGGATCCAACACCATTCCATCATCCACCAAGGTGTCAAGAATGTTTTCTTTAATACCAAGCTCTGACATGAGTGAGAACGACAATCTTTCATAATTCTTCTTTCTCAAGTCATACTCATCTAGCCTATCACTCCAAAAGTCTTCTAACAAATTAAAATGTCTAGTGAACACTGAAGGTAATAAAGCATACATCTTCTTCTTTGGATCAAAATACTTACGAGTTGTATACAATCCCAATTTCAAATGTATCAACTCATTACAGACCACCTTTGCTCCCTTCAAGTGGTGACAGCTATATTCACCCAATTTCATGGGAAATTTATGACATCCAGTTTTATGCTTAATCCCAAACCTAGCATTAACTCCAATAGTTTGATATACAAACTCCATTAGCACCATCCTGTTACTGCAACACCTTGGAAGTAAATGTGGATGACCTTCAAAACCAAATAACCTGAAGTATGTAAATTTGGGGTATTGGATGTACCAATATCCCCATTCAGCAATGAACGCCATGGATTCTTGACTTAACCTATATCCTGCATCTCCATTTAATTGATTGATGACCACATATAAAAATGCATCATTGACTCTTCTGAAATGAGTCTCAGCAACCTGAAGAGATAATTGATCATTGTGCTCCCATTACGCCCACTCTGTTCAAACTTGGGAAAACACCCACTCTTGCTGCTACATAAACAATGTAAGAGGTCATAAAGAAACACTTGGTTTCTTTGATCCTGGTTAACTGATCATGTATGGCATCATAAAAAATCATTGTCCAATCAAACTATTGTTCTCCTTTCAAGATAGTCTGAATAAAAGGAAACATCCACTCCTTGAAGTAAAATGCATCTCTCTTTCCAAACACCCTAGACAACATCACAATCAACCTTGCTACCTCTTCATAGAAATCTACCCTCTTTGGCTGATCTGCAAGTTTACTTAGAGATTTCTTTTCTGTCTTCAACCACTTCCTATTCAAGTGAGATTTATTCATTCCCTTATACTTACTATATTGCTCCAAGGCCTCTGCCTCATTTAATTGCACCAAATTATTTGGATTTGGAACATCAAATATACTCTGAAATGCCTGAGGAGTGAGATTAATAATCACATTATCTTGTGAATCCATGCATAGTCTTGCAGCAGGATTGTAAGCACTGGCTACTGTCATGATTAACTCCAGGCACTAGACAAATATAGGAAATAAAGTGATATGAGCTAACCCAGAGCTGACAATTCTTTCCATAGTCAATATAATATCCTTGTCAAACGCTTCTGAATACCACTCTTCAAAATTGTATTGACCTAAATTGGTGTCAATGATATCCGACCAATCTGATTCCACCTTGCTCATCTTCACAACTCGACTCCTATGATTATACCTTAAGGTATAAGGTAGTTGTTCTGGCTTTAACTTCTTTGGTTTTGATGCTACCTTTGATGTTTCTGTAGGTTGGTTTCTCAGAGCAGCTTCCCCTGAAGTTCCTGACATCTTTGAACTTTCCTGAAAGCAAAACCCCTAATTAGATCTTTAGATATCAACACCAAAACATGCTTTAAAACCATACCTTTCATATATGCATCAGAGGCGGAACCAGGCAGAAACACAACCTAAAATTATCTCTTTTTACAACACTGTTAGACTCGAAGCAAAAACGATATAGAAATTTCACTAACAATGAATGGGCTAGGAGTCGGACTTGGGAAGGTTATCGGAACCGGGATCGGAATGGAAAACGGATTTGGTTTTCTTCAAATTTTCAAATTTTCATATTCTATTTCCATTCCGCCTCTACCTCCGATTTGGTCTTCGTTATTTTGAAGGAAGATTTTTTCATTATGCGCGGAGCCGGACATGGGATGAAACATGGAATCGATACCTTTTGCAAAATAGAACTCTCAAGTTCAAGATCGATTCCGATCCCGTCTCCGCCTAGGTTGACCATGATTTCCAAAGAAAACCTCTTGCTATACACAGAGCCGGAAACAGGATGGGAATGGAATCGATAACTTTTGTAAAATGAAATTCTCAAGTTCAAGATTGATTCTGATCCAGCCTCTGCCTAGATTGACCATGACATCATCAAGGATTTTGTTTGTTTTAACATATAACTTCGTGATTAAAACCGAGGTTGCTTTAAAAAGAAAAGGGGCTTTAAAAACACTACATTTATATGACCATGGGGAACGACTGAATCCTAAGGTATCATATTTTAATCATTTAAAAGTGATCACAGAGACCAACAAAACCCTAATCTAACAAACATGATAAAAACTAGGGCACAAATTTTAAACCTTGCCATTTTTTTTACCAGATTGAACGTGACAAAACCCTAAGTAAAAAATGATGAATCAAGTTACCCTAACTCACTGTAAATCTCTAATCTACCTCACTGTAAACTTCTAATCTAACTAACCACCATTTAAAACCTAAACTTAATCTAACTCACTACAAATCCAAAACAACACGACGCAATCATGATTAAAGCGTGAAAGTGACCATGCCCTAAAATAGAAAGAACTAAAAATAAAAGCAAATAGAAACGAGGAAACAACCAGACAAACAAAATAAAACAAGACCCGAACAAACAAGCACGCCAAGAAACATGAAATCATTTGAAAATGACATGATTCAGATCACGGGCAAACATATATACAAAACACACAACAACAAATAAAACGAAGAACAATAATAAGAAAACCTACCTAGAAAACACAAGAACGTAGCTAACCTTCTAAACTGATCCGTTCGCAACAATCTTCTCCTCCTTGAATCTTTTCGCTTGAATGAACTCTGCCGCTACTCTTTCGTGCTCTTCAATCTCTTAATAATGATAATAATGACTCATTTAACCCTTATATGAAGATAAAAATGAAGATTTCTACCTACACAACCAGCTGCCATTAATGCATTAACATGCAGTTAAGGAAGAGTCAGAACTAAAAGTGAACCAACACTTCACAATAGTGTGACTTCAGTCAATAAGTCAACGATCCAGAAAAATGGGGGGGGTGGAACTAAAATAGAAACTGATTCGAAACTTTTTGAGAAATTTCCAAACTTCATTCCAATTCTAGTTCTGGGTCCACCAACTAAACATAAAACAAAACAAAACACAAAAAGCAAAACAATAGACTGACATAATAAAACTAAGCAAAAAGACGAAGACCAAAACCAAAAGTCAAAATAGCGGGGGCGGGGGCGGAGTTGATTATGATTTTGCAATTTTCGGTAAAGACTAAGTTAACACCCACTCCGAATTCGGGTCTGCTGAAGACAAAACAAAAAGACATAAAGAAAAGACTTTTGGGATTGAAACCAAAACAAGTTTCAAAAGAACTTTCAGAACCCGATTCAGTTTCGGTTCCGATCCCAATAGAGAAACAAAAGAAAAACAAAGTATTGGCAAAACAAAACTCCAAACTTTGTTTCAAAAAAAACCACTAAGTACAAAAATAACAAAGGGGGACCCATTTTGACCAAGGAAAAATATGGGGTGGTTATGCAAGGCATAACACTTATTAATATGTCTTTTAACCAAAGGATAATAATATCTTTTATTTTTTCCACCTCCCTTTTAATTCTAAATGGTTATTTCAAAATTTTCTCTTCTCTTGGGGAAAAATTCACATAATAATGATAGTTATATCATTATGTAGGAATGTGATAAGATATATATTTTGTGGTTTGATATCTTGAGTGTCAAAGATTCAAGGTAGAGAATCAAAATCCAATGGGGCTTCTTTACCATTATTGTATACTTGAGTGGAAGTGGGATACCATTTCCATGAATTTTTAGTTGTTGCACCCTTGTTATATTGATGCCATAATGTGATCAAGGTGATGGTTAAGTTGACCAGGGTAGCCCATTTCTCTCTAGTGTAGAATACTTAAATTCCTCAATAATATCAAGGGTCTTCCTTGATAGACATTGTTAGACTACATGGGATTGATTGTAGGATCATTTTAGATAGATATTTGATATCCACATCAAAAATTTAGGCAACATTGTATGGGAATTAGGCACATAGCTCAATTTCAATTCAACTTATCATCTTGAGATAGATGGATAGATAAAGCAAGTGAACTAGGTGTTGTAGGATATGTTGCATATGAATGTTATAGATCACCATTCTAGATGAGAGGAGTACCTAAACTTAGGAGAGATTTTATACAATAAAAATCATCATAATTAATTGGTTATGACACCATATTAACTATTGTATGGTATACCTTACAATAACCCTTTTATTTTGGATCACATTGAGGAAATAGTTGCTATTCGCTTAGAGATGGTGTAGGATATGGAGTAGTAGGCATTAATAATTAGACAATGTCTCTAGGAGGCACATAACTTTGAAAAAAACTATGATGGTTCCAATAGGTTAGATTGGAGTTTCTTAATTGGTGACAAGGTGTTTTTGAGAGTGCAACCACATAATATTCCAATCCATTATATACAGGGATCTAATATTGCACCATTATTTGTAGGCCCTTTTGAGATTTTGGAGAGAATATGTCAATTAGCTTATAATATAGCCTTTCCACCTACCCTATCACACATCCATGATGTATTTCATGTTTTTATTTTTAGGTGATACATAGATAATTAGACTCAAGTTTTAGATTGGAGTTCCCTATAGGTGGAGTTAGATGGACAATTAGAATTGTATCCCATTGAAATTCTATATTTTTAGATGTTGGAATTTTGAGGGCGAGTGTTGATCCATTTCAAGGTGTAATGGAATTTCTATGATGAGGTTACAAACACATGGGAGGATTTCACAAAATAAAGTGCACTTTATCCTCACCTTTTTTGAGGAATTTTTAGAGGAATCCCATTCTTGGGGGGAGGATGTAATCCTTTGGTGAGCTATACATTCATGTAGTTTGACCTATTATAATTCTGAACACCTTATGTTCTTTCTCATTACTATGAAGTTGGACATTTGGTTTTAGTATTAGACTATGGTTTGATGATGATTTACATGTGTAGAATAACTTTTATTATTTTTATTCAATGATGTTTATAAATTGGTGGTTAATTAGGTATCACATTTCCTATGTGATTAATGAGTTGATTAATTAATGATTTGATACCTAAGATAAATTATATTATGATATGATTATTAAATATCAAAATTTGAATTTATGAATACCTCTATATACATGCGATACTTGAGATTAATGAGATTTATTCCTAAAATATAATCAAAACTTCATTTAGCATTATTATGACGTTTCATTGAACTTGTGATGAATTTAAGTATTGATAAAATGTATGATTGTGTATGTAATTAACTTATTTAACTTTATCTATTACTATTTGGATATTTTAATGTGTAATTAATTGTGTATGTATTTCTAATGGAAAATGAAAATTTTGATATCTTTTAGAAACCTTTATGTGAATAAACCCTCATGATGCTTGACGATAGTCCATATGGAAACACTATTGTTTGTATTTATTGTTAATTTTGTAATATGAAATGTTGTGTTATTTACTATTTTTGATGTGTTCTACTTAAGATGTGAGATGAATTGGATTATTTGTTGTTAAATTTTATAAATTATCTCTTTGATGGGTTTAAAAAGAGTCATTAAGTGTCATTTATTAGTTCCTTTTAGAATTTTCACTGTCATAAGGTTAGTAACTATGGGTTAAGTGTATATTGGAATACTTATGATAGGTTTTAGAAAACATTTAACCACTTCAAAATTCCTTTGGAATAATTTGATGAAATTTAGATTTAGGAATCGTGATTGGCTTATTTATTATGATTCCATTCAAATTCGCCAATTTTATTTTTTGAGCTGGTTAGATCTCTATTACTCGTACACTTATATGAGAATAATTGGAAGATTATCATGAGGGAGAATAAAAAAATACCATGACTCTCACATATGTGAGAAAACTTGGAAAATACCTATGAGGAAGTTTGTCCAAGGAGTTGGCTCACAAATATGTGAGAAAGTGGGTAGATATACTCTTGGGGTGAATAAGAAGGTGAAAAATGTAAAATTCACATTGAATGATTTAAAATTTACAATTATCATTTATCCACCTCATGAGGGTGAAGGAAGGTATTTTTGTTCATTTTGATTTTTCTTGTGTATTGAGAGATATATAGATGGTTTTTGGTGTAGCTCAACAATTGAGAATCCTATGGGATTGTCAATTGCTGCAACCTACATACACACCCAAACTATTGCAATAATCAAGAATTATTTTTCAAGGATTATCCAACACATGTTTCAACAAAGATTCATGAACACTTGTTTTTATTAACAAAAAATCAATAAATTATAATGTAAACTTTAAAGAGATAAATAAATTATTGAAATGCACAAGAAAACTGAGAGGGGGGGGGTGAATCAGTTGTACCAAATTAATTTACTTCTAAACTTAACCAATTCCACTTTAACTCAGTCCGTTATTAAGTGTAAACATGAAATGAAAATAACAAAAAGAAAACACCAGAGATACCAGATTTATGTGGAAAACCCATTGAGGGTAAAAACACGGTGAGGATTAGCTCACAATATAGTAATAATGCAATACTGGGTACAAAGATTCACTGCCATAGGGCTCACTCCCTATAAACAAAGGCTCATTGCCTACAATAGGACTCACTATCCAGAAGGAGGATCACTACCTATAGATAAAGAAAAGATAAATAAAGATCCACCAAAAAAGGTTCCACACATTCACTACTTGATCAGAAGATTGTAGACACCTTCAACTCACTACTTTTAGGAATCTAACACATCAAAGTACTACTACCTTGATTCACTCTTACACACTCTTCTTTTTGCACTTGTTCACACACTTCACTTGATGCAAAATTCACAACATCTTGATTTTATTTTATAGCATCTTTAACCCTAGAAGCATTCTCCAAGGTCGACTATACATCCTTCAATTTAAAAATTCAAATTAGGTCGGCTTCTCAACATTCCCATGGTGGATAAAAATGAGAGAGGACCAATTACACATTTAATTAGGACCCAAACAATATCTTGGATCAATCACACACTTCCTTAATTTGATGCAAAATATTTATGTAATGTGTAGACACCAGGTCAGCCAAACCTAGTGAAAAAACCAATGATCTTTGAAGTATGTGAATCTCCAACAAATGATCACATGTGGATCACTCAACATGCTTCACCAAAAAATTTACCATCTCTAAGAAACCTTCAGGTACATCCACAACCACTGCAACAATACTCATGCACATAATATTCTTCAACAGTCCAATCGGACCAACCAATAACACACATGAGCTCTAGAGAAATTCTTCTAGAGTGCCAAATCACAAGTAAATTTTTTAGAACATAGATAACATCAGCATGAATCATCTCCCAAATCTGAAAAAACCCACCAGAAGACTATGGAGCGAAAACATTTCCCCAATCCACAAACAAATAGTTCTATCAAACCAGTTCACATATCAGTGAACATATCTTCCACTCTCCATTGATCCAAAGGCTAAAACTTAGGATATATTATCCATTGAGGCTCATGAAAAATACCATATATCCACACAGGCATAGGATCGACACAAAAGAAATGAAGAGCACAATACTAGAGTACACTCAAACCACATACTCAATACTGGCTTCATTATTTCTTAATTTTCTCAAAATCACTTGGCAAAAACACAACTACAACTTCATAAATATAGCTCCATGTACTCTAAACACTTTTATAGTATCTTAAATATGCAAGTACCATCTACAATCACACTGAACTGTGTTGAGATCAATGACAGCATTAATGAAAACACCACCAAACACATTCGTACTTGCAACAATCTCCCCCTTTGTCATTGATGGCAACACATGAAGTGAAAATACATCAAAGACAACATATACAATCTTCTACTTCCTCTTCCCTTTCTTTTTAGATTAGATGACCTGCACAAGCATTTCTACACTCTCTTCTTCTTTCAAAATTTTCACATGAATCTCTCCCCCTTTGACATCAATGGCAAAGGAAAGTTTTGCATAAATTTTTTTTTCCATATAAAGCTCTGATCACCCCCCCTTAGGAGTACACCCACAACACATACTGCAATAATTCAACTCTCTACTCCCCCTGAGGAGTAGACCTCAATCATTAGTCCAAATCAAAAGGATTTGTGAATCTACTGGACTGATGCACCTCCATGTGCACCTAGTTCAAGGAAGGAGGGGTAGTAACCCATAAATTCTGCTTGAGATACTCAAAAGTATCCTTCAGAAGGGCCTTAGTGGATATGTCAGCAATTTGTTCCTTGGTAGGAACATATTCAAGTCTAACTTCATTCTGCAACACCTTCTCCCTCAAGAAGTGGTACCTGATGGATATGTGCTTTTTCCTAGAATTCATCACCGAATTCTTTGAAATGTTTATAACACTTGTATTGTCACAAAAGATAGAGATAGGCTCATCACACATCACACCTATGTCCTTCAAACTTTTCTTCACCTAGAGTACTTTCATATAGTAGGATGCTACTGCAATATACTCAGCTTTTGCAGTGGATAAAGAAATTGAATCTTGTTTCTTACTCAACCATGAGACCAATCTTCCTCCAAGGAAGAATGCACTACCACTTGTACTCTTCGAGTCATCTACACAACCAACCCAATCTGCATCAGTGTAGGAATTCAATGTGAAATCATTATCCTTTAGATACCATAGCCCATAATTTGGAATTCCCTTAAGATATTTGGATATCTTCTTCACAGCTGTAATATGTGCTTCTTTAGGTTCTTCTTGAAATATTGTAACCAAACATACTACATGCATAATATTTGGTCTAGTAGTAGTAAGATACAACAGTCCACCAATCATAGATCTGTACATGCTCTGATAAACTTTAGAAGATTCATCATCCTCACTCATCTTACATATGGTTGCCATAGGGTTACAAACCGGTTTGGAGTCATCCATTCCAAACATCTTCAACAATTCCTTAACAAACTTAGATTGTGAAATAAATATCCTCTTATCAGTTTAATTTACTTGAAGTCTAAGGAAGAAATTCAACTCACCAATCATAGACATTCAAACTCTTTTGCATCTCCTCTACAAATTTCTTACACATACCTTCATTTCCACCAAAGATAATGTCATCAACATATACCACAACTATCAAAATTTGGTTTTTCTCAACTTTAAAATAAAGATTGTTGTTTACAGATCCTTTGCTAAATCCTTTTTGTGTCAAGTATCTATCCAACCTTGCAGACCAAACTCTGGGAGCCTGTTTGAGTCCATATAGTTCCTTTTTCAACTTGCAAATCATGTTTGGTTTGTCTAAAAACTGAAATCCTTTCGGTTGCTCCATATAAACTTCTTCTTCCAACTCTCCATTCAGAAATGCAGACTTGACATCCATCTAGTACACTTTGAAGTCTTTATGAGCTAAAAATTTGAAGAACATCCAAATGGCCTCTATTCTTGCAACTAGTGCAAATGTCTCTTCAAAATCTATTCCTTCAACCTGTGAATAACCTTTGCATACGAGTCTTGCTATATTCCTTACCACTTCACTATCTTCATTCAACTTATTCCCTAATATCCATTTTGAACCAGTTATATTCTTGTTTACTGGTCTAGGGACTAGTTCCCATGTCCGATTCTTCTCTATCTATTGCAATTCCTCTTTCATTTCTCTAACCTAACTCTCATCATTACATGTTTCACTCACAATCTTAGGTTCTATCTTAGAAAGTAATGACAAGTTTACCTCAACCACTTTGCTTCTTGTCTTTACACCTTCACTTATGTCCCCAATTATTTATTCCTCTGGATGATTTATCTGTAAATATTTAGGAGTCTTAGGTGCAGGTTCCAGAATCTCCTCTTCATCACTTTGTTATTTCTCTTCCTTTTGTTCTTCTTGCACTTGCCCATAGATAGGATCATATGGTTCAACTTCACTTATTTCTACTAGTCTATACATAGCTTCATCAACTTTTACATTAGCACTTTCAACTATTTTCCTCAGTATTTTATTAAATAATTTATATGCCCTATTGTTATTTGAATATCCAAGAAAAAATCCTCCATCACATCTAGCATCAAACTTTCCAAGATTCTCATCATCTCTTTTAATGCAACATCTACTTCCAAACACTTTAAAGTATTTAAAAAAAGGAGTCTTACCAGTCCATAACTCATAAGGAGTCTTAGTGTTGTTACCTCTAATTTGAAATCTGTTAAGAATGTAAACAATAGTGTGGATTGCTTCTCTCCAATACACATCAAGAACATTTGCTTCTTTCATCATAGTTCTGGCAGCCTCTTGAATATTCTGGTTCTTCCTTTCCATGACTCCATTCTGCTGAGGAGTTCTAGGGACATAATAATGTCTCTTTATGCCATGTTCTTCACAAAATGTATTAAACTTGCCAAAAGTGAATTCTCCACCTCTATCAGACCTTAAACATTTGATTCTTATGTTTGCCTCATTCTCTACTCTTGCCTTGAACACTTTGAATCTATCAAGAGCTTAAGCTTTCTCTCTAAGAGAAGTAACCCATGCCATCCTAGAGTAATCATTAATCAAGAGAATAAAATACCTGTCACCATTAAGACTTCTTGTTCTTGTAGGACCACAGAGGTCTGTATGAATCAATTCCAACATTTTGGTAGATGATTGTTCCTTTCCTTTAAAACTAATTATTGTTTGTTTTCCCAACTGTCAACTTTCGCAGATTGAATTTGAAGGCTTTGTGATTCTAGGAAAATCTCTAACAACTTCCTTTGAACTAATCCTAATCAGATTGTCAAAATTTACATGTCCCATCCTCCGGTGCCACAAACAACTTTCATTAATCTGTTAAATGAAACACTGACCATCACCATTCTTAAGCTGATAGATGTTTCTATGAGTTGTTCTTCCTGATGCTATGACAGTTCTGGATCCTTTTTTGATCTCACAGGTGTTATCCTAAAATACAAGCTTAAATCCTTTTCTACACATTTATCCAACACTTAAAATATTATGCCTTAAACCCTTAACATAATAGACATCATCAGTAATATGTTTTCTATCAAAGCTAATTGTTCCTTTACCAACAATCTTAGCACCAGAATCATCTCCAAACATAACTATTCCTCCATCATACTTTTCAAGTTTAGTGAACTTAATCTTATCTCTAGTTATATGATTTGAACACCAACTATCAATTGAACTTACTCTTACTCTTATCTTCATCCTGTATAGCATGAAAATAACTCACCAGAGTACCTTCTATCTCATCCTTCTTGCTCTCTGGACTAGATTCCCTTGCACTTATTCCATTGTTAGTAGAAACAACTTTAATGTCCAAGGCTAGAAATAAACATTCATATTTATCCTCCTCAAAATCAGACTCATCATCAAAAATTTCTGCATCTTCTTTGACATAATACAATTTCTTGAACTTCCTATCCTTCTTGTCTCTGTGATTATTATTATTATTATCTTTGTTCTTATCATGTATAGCTCTATTTGGAAATCTTGAGGCATAATGACCAATATTTCCACAGCCGAAACATTTAAAGGGAAACATACCTTTGTATTTACCAGTACCTTTCTTCAATTTCCTTGTGAAGTTTTCTTCCAACTCTTCCAAACCATCATCATCCGAGTCATCTCCTCTCTTCATTTCTTTAAAGGCTATTTCAGCTTTCTGCTTATCTCTTGCAAATTTTATCATCTCAAATGCAGTCAAGATCCCAAATAGGTACTCCTTAGTAAATGTATTTGGATGATATGACTCTTCAATAGAAGAAACCTTGTCACTATAATTCTCCAGTAGGGTCATCAAGATCTCAATTATATCTTCATCTGACATGGTACCACCTTTATTCTTGATCTCATTTTCTACAAGTTCATCTTTCTGATAATAGCTTGCAATATCTTCACCCTCTTCCATTCTCAAGTTCTCAAATTTTCACTTAGCTATTAGCTTCCTTGATAATTTTAATCTATCATTTCCTTCATAAATGTCTTTCAAATTTTCCCATACTTTATAAGTAGTTCCTAAAGAAATAACTTTTGTCCTTTCAGTTTTAGATAGAGCACTAAAGATAGCATAGCTTTCCTTATCATTCTCCTCATAAGAAAAAATATCATCTACAGAGGAAGGACCATCAGATGGTGTAACATATTTTTTCTCCACAACTTTCCAGTTCTTGAAACCAAGAGAAACTAGATAACCTCTCATTTGCTCTTTCTGGTCACTATAATCAACTCCATCAAAAATAGGTATTTGCAACTTGTGTGCCATCTGATCTAACTCAAGCAGTTAAGCTTTTCATGGAGGAATCAGAACTTTGATACCAAGTATTGAAATGCACAAGATAACTAAGAAAGGGGGTGAATCAGTTGTACCAAACTACTTTACTTCTAACCTTAATCAATTCCACTTTAACTTTGTCTATTATTAAGTGTAAACATGAAATGCAAATAATAGAAAGAAAACACCAGAGACACCTGATTTACATGGAAATCCCAATGAGGGAAAAAATTGTGAGGATTAGCTCACAATATATTAATAATGCAATACTAGATACAAATGCTCGCTGCCAGAGGGCTCACTACCTAGATATAAAGGCTCACTACCTACAATATGACTCACTATCTAGAAGGAGGATCAATGCCTACAGATAAAGAAAAGATAAATAAAGATCCACCACAAAAGGTTCCACACATTCATAGCTTGATCGAAAGATTGCAGACACCATCAAGTGACTGCTTTCAGGAATCTAACATGTCAAAGTACTACTGCCTTGATTCACTATTATACACTTTGCTTTTCACAATTGTTCGAAAAATTCACTTACTTGATGCCAAATTTGAAACATATTGATTTTCTTTTATACCATCTTCAACCCTAGAAGCATTCTCCAAGGTCGGTTATAAATCCTTCAATTTAAAAATTCAAATTAGGTCGACTACTCAAAATTATTGTGGTGGATAAGAATGAGAGAGGAACAATTACACATTTAATAAGGACTCAAAGAACATCTTGGATCAATCACACGCTTCCTTAATTCAATGCAAAATACTTATGTAACGTGTAGACAATAGGTCGGCCAAACCTAATGAAAACACCAATGATCTTTGAAGTACGTGCATCTCTAGTAAGATGTTCACACATGGATCACTCAACACGCTTCACCAAACATTTTATGATCTCTAAGAAACCTTCAGGTACATCCATAGCAACTACAATAATCTTTATGCATAAAATATTCTTCAATAGTCCAACCAGACCAACCAACAACACACATGAGCTTTGGAGCAAGTATTTTGGAGCGCTAAATCACAAGAACGTCTATCAGAACATAAAGAACATCAGTATGAATCATCTCCCAGATCCGAAAGATCTGTAAAAAACCACCAGAAGACTACGGAGCCAAAAAATTTCTCCTAGTCCACAAACAAATAGTTCTATCAAACCAGTTCACATACCAGTGAACATATATTCCACTCTCCATCGATCTAGAAGCTAAAAATTAGGATATATTATCCTTTGAGAATTATTGAAAATACCACAGATCTGCACAGGCATAGGGTCAACATAGAAGAAGTGAAGAGCATAATATCAAAGCACACTTAGACCACATAATCAATACTACCTTCATTATTTCTTAATTTTCTCAAAAGAACTTGGGGAAAAAACAACTACAAATTCATAAATATAGCTCCATGTACTGTAAACACTTCTATAGTATCTCAACTATACAATTACCATCTATAATCATATTGAACTGTGTTGACATCAATGGAAACACCACCAAAAACATCCATACTTGCAACATAAATAAACTAGAAATTATCTACATGCATGATTTATGCTTTCAACATTTGGAAATATTCTACAAGAGTCCTCCAAACAACTATAACAACAACAACCATAAAGTCCTATTGATTCATCTTTGGGCATCCCTAATTGTCTTTACATGTAATTCTTCTTCAAATCCATGAACCTTTCTTCACTTTCTTTCTACTATCCTCCTTGCTTCCACTTGGCATGACTTTCTTCCCTTGCAAATATTGGTATATTTTCAAACCCTTTTCATCCTTTTTTGGGTGTCTAAGATTCTCTTTTATCTCTCCATTCATTTCCTAGCAATAATTTAAAATTCTTTGCTAATTTAGGTCCCCATCATCCCACTTTTTCACCTATAATTTCAAAGATTCCTCATGTCTAATCATTTAATAAAAAAATAAAATTCAAGAGTTACAAATGCCAAAAGTGGCCACCTCCATCCTAGGTGTGGGGTTATGTGCAACATAAAAATTTCAAAAATCAATAATTCCAAGCATTATAATCCCAAACCCAAATTAAAAAATCAACATTTCTATGAAGGAGGGGATTCACTACTCCGAAGTCCCAAGACAAACAGGGTCTAACGGGAGAAAATTTCCCTCAGTCACCTTAAGAATACCTCAAGATTAGTCAAAAGGATCAAGATGAAAGAGATACAAAAATGTAGTTAGAATATAGTTTTCAAAACGATCACAAATAAAGAACCTCAAGGACCGAAAGAGAAGATTGCAAAGATTTATGGGACAAGAGGACAAGCTCTCAGCCAAAGGACATTTTCACGGGAGTGGGATGATAGCATGAGGCACTATCATCTCAAGGATGTGAGGGTATCTCATATGACATAGAACTAAACCTTTTGCACGAAACTCAGGGCATGTACTAGCTATTCATAATATGAGGTTTATTTAATCTACTAACTTGAGAGAGAAATAATAGGAGTAAATGGAAAGGATGACAAGATATTAACTTATAAGAGAACCTATGCTTCAAAGCCTCCCACAAAAGCTTCACACAAGCATCCTGCACACAAAGTGAACGAGGAAAAGTGTTGGGACTATTTTGGGGGCTTGCCTCAATCAAATCCCCGCTTTGGTGTTCCCACCTCCATGAACAACTAGATAGATAAAGAGAATAAAGACACAAAGTAAAATAGACACAAGAGTGATAAAATAAAAACTCTCTATGGAGGAGAACCTGTATCACAAAATAGATACAAGAGTGATAAAAGTAAACCCCACTACAAAGGATAACCCATATCAAAAAATATATACATAATAAATATGCTAGTTGTAGACACCTAAAAATGTCCTAGATTGTCAACTAGCATTTTGACACTCATATTCATCTATTAGTTAAGTGATTTAACATCGTTTAATTAATTCATCATCAAACAACATTGAAAAACATCGAACAACATCAAACAACATTGAAAAAAATTTAACAACATCAAACAACATCGAACAACATCAAACAACATTGAACATCATCCCATAACATCTTAGAATGACTTGAAATCATCTCATAGCATCTCAGGATGATTCAGAATCATCTCGTAACATCTCAGAATGACTCAGAATCATCTTGTAGCATCTCAAAATGACTCGAAATTGTCCTGTAACGTCTCAGAATGACTCAGAATCATCCTGTAACATCTTGGAATTACTCACAATTATCTCATAATATCTTGAAATGACTCAGAATCATCTTGTAACATCTCAAAATGACTCAAAATTTTCCAGTAACATCTTGGAATGATTTGGAATCATTCTTTAACATCTCAAAATGACTCAGAATCATCCCAGAACATCTTGAAACAACTCAAAATCACCTCGTAATATCTTGGATCATCTCAAATAATCTTGAAATCACCCCAGAACATCTTAGAATCATCTCGTAATATCTTAGATCATCTTGGAATCATACCACAACATTCCCACATCACACCACATCAAAATGACATGAAAAACCCTAATTCCTCTACTTAATTGAATAAAACAACATTATTTAATTAATTCACTTTTTCATCATTTCAAAAAAATTAAATAAATTTCATTTATTTAATAAAGTCCTGAAAACCCTAATTCCTCTATTGATTAAATAAAACAACATTATTTGATTAGTTCATGTTTCATCATTTTGACCAATTAAATAAATCATATTTATTTAATAAAGTCCTAATCTCAACTCATTTCATCTTGATTGATTAAATAATGCCAATTATTTAATTACGTCACTAAATCACCTTATTCTCCTAAATAGATTGAATTATTAAATAATAATTTAATTATGAAACTTTCCCTCCAAAATTTGAATAAATAAATCAAACTATTCAAATTAATTATCAAGTATCAAATCAAACTAATACAACTTTTGTTTACAAAAGTCAAACTTGATTTACACGTTCAACTCCAAAAAAGGAATTAATTAATTAAATCAATTAATTCATATTCCTCACCCACTTTCTGATTGAGAAAATTATGATTGCTGACTGAGCAATCTAATCTATTAATTGATCAATCCAAATTGTTAACTGAACAATTTTTTTTGTTAACTAATCAATCACAATTCCTAACTAAGCCATCACATTCCTAACTAAGCCATCAAATTCCTAACTAAGTCATCTAGATCCCGATTGATCAATCTAAAGATTTGTTAACTAATCAATCACATCCCTAACTAGCCAATCTATTTCTCAATCACCCAAATTGTGCAATTAGCTTTGCACAATTTTCTCATGTCTAATTCTTCTCAACACACTCCGACAGTTGATTTGGATATTCTTCAACACGATCTTGATCTTCCATTTCAAATCACATCTTCTATATAACAAACCCCTTTCCTCACAAATAAGGATCAAAGAATCAACATACATTGAGAAATGAAGTGCTGTCAAGAACACCATTGATAGAGCTTCACCATTATCTTCGATCAACCAACCAAAACAATCATTCATCAAGCTTTTGCACATAAAATTTGGAGGCTTTGCAGTAATAAGAACAACCCAAAATTAGGTGAATACACTCCACTATGGGATGGTAAGACTATGTTACTCATTTTTATAGTCATAGATTCATTTATGCATGTTAAAATAGCTTAGTTTTATTTTGTATGTGTAGGTTTAGATCTTAGATTAATATGTTAATCTTAGCTTAGATTCTTAGATTATCATGTTTCAATTTGTCTTCCCATCTAACGTTATCCCCCTCACATATTATGGTACACTTGGTGGGACCCTTGTCCCCTCCTCTAACATTCGTTTGAGTCATTTTTGAAGCTACAGGTCTTGGAAATGCATTTTACAAAGTTTTTATGCGCTTGCCCAAAAAACCTACACTCTTGTCTGTCAAGAAAATTGTGCTATTATCTGAAACTTGCACTATTGTCTGTCAAGAAATATGCTATTATCATGGGAATGGTGCTATTGTCTAAAACCTGTGTGTTTGTTTCTTGACAGAGTTAGATTTTTCTCTCTGGAACTGAGTCGTTATATTTTTTCTGCATGTTTACATATTTTAATCTGAGCAGTTGTTCTGACAGACAAACACACAGATCCTGCACTATTGTAATAGAATTTTTCACCGACTTTTTTTTCTTTTTGGATGTGTAAAAAGGTATTTGATAGATTTGATACAAGATTCAAGGAACATTAACATGTTTATTGTAGGGAAGACGATCAGTCCCAGTTTTTGATTTACATTTAAGAAACTTAGGAATCTCAATTTGGTGCTCTAAAAAATGAACAAAAACAAACTCATTTTTGAATTGGTGTTTTAAAAATGAAGCAATTTCTTGTTTTCTTAACTTAGGAATTTGGATTTGGTGCTCTTCAAAAGAACAAAAACAAAAAAAACACTTCAATTTTGGGATCTAAAAATGAACCAATTTCATATTTCTTAACTTAGGAACTTTAAATTTGGTGCATAAAAAGAGTGCAAATGATTTCCATTTTTTGATGCATGCACAATTTGCATTTGTTGACCAATTAGAGACAAGGACTGTTCTCTTAGAAACACCCAAATTTGGAGCTTAAAATGAACAATCTGTTTCTTTTGCATTGCACCATTGTGATTTTTGAATGATATCCTGAATACTTCCTATTGATGCAAGTAAAAAGAACAATTTGTTTATGTTATTCACATATTTATGGGGATAACACCACTCAAGGTGTTTAAAATGAATCAATTTTCTATGGATTGTTCACAATGCATTCATTGATTGGCAAAGCTGAAGTGTTTTATCTTCTCACCTTACACCTTTTGGCAATCTTGGGTGATGAAAAGAACATTTTTGAGTATTGAACTTTTTTTTTAAGTTTACCTTAAAGAGAGGGCTTGCCTTGAGATACATCCTACACTGGAGAAATCATTGTAAGGTCTTGAAGCACGTTTACTGGTGGGCTATATTAAAGGTTGCAAAATTGTAAGAATGTAGATTCAAGTCATGTCAACAACAGACTGCACCTAATCCCATGCCTTAAGAGGAACAAGAACGGTTAAAGAGCCTTAAGTGGCCAACGGGGGAGTGTCAGATTTCTATGTTCACAGTTACCACTAAGAACCAAATTTTTTTAGAGGCCACCCTATTATCCAAAAACATTCTCTAAAAGTGGTGCATCGAAATTTACTTCTGAGAAGTTACTTGCCATGTCCGACTATAGGCTTGTGCCATAAGTTGCATGTACAATCATCTCTTCGGAGAATGAGGCAAGCCTACCTAAGAGAATGGTGTTTATCCCCTAGGTTTGTAATTACTGGTTTATGTTAAACTTAGCCCATTACATTCAAAACAATTTGACATCAAATTCTATGATTGGTTTAAAGAAAAAGAACACATTCAAAACAAACACTTAACGAGATGGTTGAACCATAAAAACCTTTGATTTAGTACATACTTGTGAAAGAAGCCTTATGTTTTCACCCCTTTGAAAGGATCTTTCCTTAAAGGTTTTCGAACATTCTAGCTTTGATTTCAGGGTACATTAATCAAAGTAAAAATTTGGGAACTATGGCTTGGGTGTTGTGATTTCACAACTTGAGTTATAGACATGAAGGTCACATAAGTCCATGCTTTTTGAGTCAGTCCAAGGGTTGTCTGATCACTTGCCATACTTTAAACATGGAGAAAAAGTTGAGAGAAATTTGTTTACAATATCATTTTTCGAACCAAAATTATTGGAAATCCAGAAGGTCAGATAGTCCCGTATCCATTATTTCCATTCTACCTATTTTAAATCAAAATTAAATAAACAATTAGGGTTATTCCTCCACTCAGATGTCCATGATATAAATAGTTACTTTGGACTCACAGATTGTAGAAGTAATATTTCCCACAACATATCCTCTGGACAAGGAAGTGGAATATAGACCTTAGTTCTTCAACATTTTGATTTCCAAGAAGTGGTATCATTCCAAAACAACACTCAAACCCTAGGGTCTTTAACTTCACAACAACCATCTCATAACAACATCAAACTATATGACCATCTGGCAACCAACTGCCCCAGTTCAGTAACCAAATCTTGTAGCACCGATCCTTCAGCCTAGTCTTACATATATTGAAGTTGAACAAAATAACATCATAAGCAACTTGAGAACTTCCATTTTTCAAAAGAGCGAAACACCCTGCTAGTTTCTCACTACATCAATTGTCCTAGATGAAGAGGAATAAAAATTTGACATAGCAACAAAGAGACCCGTATTACCACCACCTGCGTGGCAATAAATATCCCCTTCATGATCTCATGCAAGGTCAAAATCGCTAAGGTAAAGTCCAGAGGTCATCATTTTAGACTTAGGCATCTTAGTCCAAAATCTCTCAAGAAACATCTTTGGGAACTTCATGAAACCAAAACTAGGTTGGTATATAACTTTTACAAACGTTCTTCAAGGAACAATTTGAACTTGTATTCCTTCTACTATTGTCAGAATCCTAGTTTTTTCCAATAGTTTCAATATCGCGCATAATCTATCCTATCATTTAGGACAACATCAGGTCTTTAGAATTTGAGTCACCTAGAGATTTAAAACATACACCACTCTCCCACAAGGGACCCAAGTTGTTTATAACAACCACAAGATCACAATGTAGGAAGAAAATTGAAGCAAGCAAGAACATCACCAGTATCCCACCAACAAACACCATGAATGACAGAAGTGGACCATGAGGATATAAACTAAGTGACCTTATGATAGGGTATTGAGTATCAAAACATCCCAAAAATATGTCGATCTATTACCCATTTTACTCTTATCAAGGGTCACAACATCAAGTTGGGAAACAACATTAAGGGTTTTAAAACCCCCATTAAGGAATAAGTCTAGAAAATTAAATTCCTCTAAATAAAATTGAGATAGATCTTGAGGAAATGAAATTAAATCAAAATACGACGTATTGTTGATGCCATGTGTAAATTCGAAACATTACATATCCCCAAAAAATTGGCATCATTCCACAAAACACCTCAATATCCACATCAACAACACTTCCAATATCTATAGTATCAAGAAGTTTTGCAACACCAAGGTGTACCTCATGTGCAATATCAAAATATACCTCAAACACAAAATCAAGGAATTCTGCAAAATCAAGAGCAAAACAATCAAGAAAAGCCATAGAGGAAAGATTACCAACCAGGAAGGAAATTCACCCCTTTGGGAGAAACTTTAGAGGCTATCATGCATGAACTAGTACAACAAGAACTTATCAAAATAAATAATAGTACAACTTATGGTGAACCAAGATTTAAACTCCCTTGGTATAACCAATACAAATGATGTGAGTTCCAAAAAATCAAGTGTCACCCAACGAACATATTTGCTACCCTCGAAAAATGTCATCCAAGACCTCATTGATCAGGGAGAAATAGCTATTAAAAATAATGTTCAAGGGCCATCCACTAATGAAAATAATGATAATGTCTCAACCTCAAAAGTTGAAAGTAACGATCAAGAGTTATCTATCACCGATCACATTGATAATTTTTCTACATCATACAATGAGCAAGAGGACATACATCAAGAATTTAATCCCAAGCCTGATCAAAATCAATCACCCAAGTCTAGCAATGATTCAGTCCAAGATATATTGACATCATCCAACCTCATGGCAGTACATATTGATGATCAAGAGACTCTTGATCCATCACTTATACCCAATGCAGAATATTTAAGCCAAGAGTCATTACCCATATGTCTAGATTTTGAGGAAAGCCAAGGGTCCTTTACAAGCAATCCCTTCTTTGAAATTGGTCCATGTCAAGAATGTGATCCAAAGCATGTCAAAGATGATACCACGCAATGTCAAGATCAAGAATCCCTATCATCAAAATATTATAATGACTTGGTAGATATCTTCCAAGACATCCCATGTTTTCCAAAAGAAGAAAAAATCCATATACCAAGCACACATACATCTACCCATGAGATGCTTACTCCTAATGGACATGTAGATGATCTTCATACAAGACAAGAGTCCCAATCTCTGATATCATTACCAAAGAACAAGAGCCTCCTACTCTTAACATATGTACACAAGATCAACACATAGAAAAAGATAAATATATATCAAAAAGGGATCATGAAGAGGACTTATACATAAGTTATGAATCAGAAACATCCTGTGGAGACATATCAAAAATGGATCATGAAGAGGACTTATACATAAGTTTTGAATCAGAAACATCCTATGAAGACACATCAAAAATGAATCATGAGGAAGAGTTTTGCAAGGATAGTAAATCAGAAACACCTCTTGAAGAAGCATTAAAATATGATATTTCACAAGATCAAGCTGAAGGTATCAATCAGGAAGGAATCCCCAATCTGAAGGATCCTATCAGTGAGGAAGCTACCACATTTAAAGATCCATAGTAGAGCAAAGAAAGATTAACACCTTGTTTCCAAGGTGAGACATATCCCATTGTAAATAAAATCTCTCAAAGGATTCAGTATCAAGATAGAGGATTAGGCCTACATGAACAGGGTATCCTAGAACTAGTGTAGACTATTAGAAATCCTAAGAATCAAGGTCTTGGTTATTCAAAGGAATCTATACATATTAGTGATACCTCCATAATACTGGGGGAACTTTATCTAATGCAAGCATCAACATAGAGATAAAAAAGAGTCCTTATGATGAAATTGGTACCAATGCTACAACTAGCCATGCCATGAATCATCATTTTCATATATTTCCATCCTTTGATTGGGACGATAAACAAAAGAAAAAGCTATACCCAAGAACTAAACAAGTCATTGAAGCAACATAATCAAAAAGACAAAATAGACAAGAAAGATTCAAATGGATACAAAAGAAAAAGAAAGAAAATCATCTCGATCAAACTCCATTATTCAAAGAAACTATGGGGAAAATAAAAAAGGGAAGTTCATCCATCAAAGATGTCCAACAATGTGAAAGAAAGCTTCAAGAGCAACTTAAAAATTATGTCAATATGTTGGTCTCAATCGAATCTCCATATCCACCCATCATTGCTCATCATTCCATGTTTGGAGAGGCAAAGGTTCCAAACTATCAACTAATCTATCTAAATATCATATCCCTCAATGTATTTTACCATCTAGGATATCCAAATCCCACATTGACCATGTGTTGGCAGCAAATCTTTATCATAAGGACTCTAAGGGAACTCTATCATGATGTGCGCATCAAGGTAACGTTAACTCTGGTATCAACAAGGAAGACAAGAATTATCAGGGGTTCATTCAAGTACCCGTATCCTAGCAAAACAACTCCTCCAAGAAGGATATCATTGGCACGCCATGACAACAAAAAACAACCATATCAACACTAGTAGCATCTAAATCAACACCACCAAGTGGTTTAGCATGAATTTTTTTTTGTAACCGTGATGAAAAACTAGTAAATAGGCGTCTTGTGTGACATCAAAAATCAATAAATAATAATAAAAAAAAAATACTCAAGAAAAAAATCATCCTCCAGTGAAAACCACTATGGTGGCGCTTTGGACAAGTACCATGATGAAAACCTAGCAAACAAGGTTCATGTGTAGAATCGAGCATCTACATGCACCATTTCAGGTAGAAGCATCTCAAACTATCCATTTTTATCCAAAATCCAACTTATCTTGATCTTGACAAATGTGTGACATACATTTTACACTTGCTTATGAAAAACATCTTGACATGGTTCCCTATAATTGATCCTATCCTCTCTAGAATTATCGAAACCATGAGGAATTTCCCAAAGGTCATACTCCATCCAAACATGTTATCCTATCACAAGATAATCCATCACCTACATTGCTAGACACTGGGGGAAAATGCTTGTATCTTGCTTTAGAGTAAATCTTGATCTATGTCTTCTAGTTCATGATGTGATCTAGGTATTTATCCCAACAAAAAGGTATACCACCAATGCACTATTAGGGTAACCTTTGAAACAATTTGTCCTAACAACAAGGTATACCACCAATACACTATGAGGGTAACCTTTGAAACAATTCATCCCATCAACAAGGTATACCACCAATGCACTATCAGGGTAACCTTCAAAAAAATTTGTCCCAACAACAAGGTGTACCACCAATGCACTACCAAGGTAACCTTCAAAGATGATGAAAATATGGATTATTCCTTCACTTAACACTTCTAAGATATAAATAGTTTCTTGAACCCCACAACTAGTTCAAGTAAGCTTTTCTGCAACATATCCTCTAGAAAAAGAAGGTGAAGTATCAATCCAAGTTTTCAACATCTTACACCCCAAGAAAGAGGTTAATAATCCACCAAAAACAAGGTATACCCACCAACTCACTATCAAGGTAACCTTCAAAAAAATTCATCCCAGCAACAAGGTGTACCACCAATCCACCAATGCACTACCAAGGTAACCTTCAAATATGACAACAACTTAGATTATTCCTTCGCTCAAAAATTCTAAGATATCAACAATTGATTGAACCACACAACTGGTTCAAGTAATATTTTCTGCAACATATCCTCTAAAAAACAAAGTGAAGTACCAATCCAAGTTTTCAACATCTTATACCCCAAGCAAAAGGGTAAAAATCCAAAAAAACATCTAAAAATAACAAAAATAAAAAATATGCGAAAAACATAAAAAAAAACATCATTGGGTTATTCCTCCACTCAAACAGTCTAAGATATCAACATTTTCTTGAACCTCACAACTAGTTCAAATGAATTTCCCACAACATATCCTCTAAACACAAAAACAAGATATCAATCCAAGCTATCAATGTTGTTTACCCAAAAACATGTTTATGCTTTGATTCAAATGGTCAAACTATGTGGTCTCTGTGTGTACAATGTAGGAAAGGCTTATCAGCCCCCGAGACCCTAGGTTAGTCCCCTTAGGTTTCCAACATGCTTTACTTCAACTTAGTCAAAAAATTCAAAATCCCAAAAATATATACAATATACAAAATCCAAAAAAAATTCACAAAACAAAAAAGGTCAAACCAAGCGAACTATGAGCCTCTATGTGTACAATGTAGGAAAGTCTTATCTTTGATGAGCCCCCAAGGCCCTAGGTTATTCCCCTAAAACCAACAAAAAAAACATCATAAAACTTAGAAAATCAAAAAGACCCATCCCATCATCAAAATCTATAATTATTGTTTCACCCATAATAACCAAATCATCACAATCATCCTTTGACAAAACAAACAAACAAACAAAGCAAACATCAAAAGCTAGAACTGTCAAGAAAAACAATCGCATAAGAATTCACTATAAACAGACAAAAAAAATGCCAAAGTATCAACTACCTATCCTTCTAACAAGTCCCAACAACATATTGAGATATGTCTTAACGGATCCATTCCTACAATAGACATGATCAACAACGAATAATAGCCCCACCCTAAAAGAGATATAGCGAGTGATACTGCAACTTTGTTTTTATCTTTTTGTGGTCTTACTTTTTGCGTTTTAAGTTATTGACTCATTCCTAGGATCTCTCAAGGATGTCCATAAGGATTTAGAGAGCAAGGAATGGGGGCAATTGAGTGTCATTTCGATTTGCTATTTGTAAGATATTTTTATAATATTACCATGGCGAATACTTGCTTTATTGCGTATAGAAGTTATATTAAAAAAATTTGTGAAGTAGTTACATGTTAGATGTTCTATACCTCTCTATGTGACTGGTCTGAAATATTTTTCAAGCAACCCCCCTATACTTTAAACAAAGTTTCTGTATGTCTGGTATGAAAAAGAATACTCCTTGTTTGTAGAGTTAAAGTCCACAAAATGGATACAAAGTCACCTTGGTCATTAATACCCTGGTGCATTGTATTTTTTTGCTACATCAAACAATATTGTTCAAACTATGAAGCCTCCAAGTAAAGAAAAAAAAACTCCTCAATGAAATCACATTCTTACTAACATTTTCTTCTAATATAATCCACTTTCTTCTATCTTCTCAATCTTACTAATATTTTCTTCTAGTCAAACATTTCTTCTATCAGTCCTTGCCTTAATGTATCACATCAGCTTATCAAAATTTTTGGTTCATTGTCCAAACTTTTTCACCAAATTTCCCAAGGGGGCACCATCCATGCTACCCTTTTTGGGGCATACCAGGGAAATGTTCTTTGAAACAAAGAAACTAGTACTTTGTATCAAAGAGGGGAAAAATCTAGACACCTAAAAATGTCCTAGCTTGTGAACTAGCATTTTGGCACTCATATTCATCTATTAATTAAGTGATTTAACATCGTTTAATTAATTTATCATCAAACAACATTGAACAACATCGAACAACATCAAACAACATTGAACAACATCAACCATCATCAAACAACATCGAACAACATCAAACAACATTGAACAACATTGGACAACATCAAACAACATCGAACAACATTGAACATCATCCAGTAACATCTCAGAATGACTTGAAATCATCCTGTAACATCTCATAATGACTTGAAATTGTCCCGTAACATCTCAAAATGATTCAGAATCATCCCGTAACATCTTGGAATGACTTGGAATCATCTTGTAACATATCAAAATGAATGAGAATCATCCTATAACATCTCAAAATGACTCAAAATTATCTCGTAACATCTTGGAATGACTCATAATCATCTTGTAACATCTCAAAATGACTCAGAATCATTCTGTACATCTCGAAATAGCTTGAAATCACCTCGTGATATCTCAGATCATCCTGAATCATCTCGAAATCACCCCGGAACATCTCAAAATCATCCCATAATGTCTCAGATAATCTCAGAATCATACCGCAATGTTCCCACATTGCACCACATCAAAACAAAATTAAAAACCCTAATTCCTCTATTTAATTGAATAATACATTATTTAATTAATTCACTTTTGCATCATTTTAGGAAAATTAAATAAGTATCATTTATTTAATAAAGTCCTGAACACCCTAATTCCTCTATTGATTAAATACAAAAAAAATATTTGATTAATTCACGTTTCATCATTTCGACCAATTAAATAAATCATATTTATTTAATAAAGTCCTAATCTCAACTCATTTCATCTTGGTTGATTAAATAATGCCAATTATTTAATTACGTCACTAAATCACCTTATTCTCCTAAGTGGATTAAATTATTAAATAATAATATAATTACGACACTTTCCCTCTAAAATTTGAATAATTAAATCAAACTATTCAAATCAATTATAAAATATCAAATCAAACTAATGCAAATTTTGTTTGCAAAAGTCAAACTTGATTTGCACGTTCAACCCCAAAAAAGAATTAATTAATTAAATCAATTAATTCATATTCCTCACCCACTTTCTAATTGAGAAAATTATGACTGTTGGCTGAGCTATCTAATCTATTAACTAATCAATCCAAATTGTTAACTAAAAAATCTTTTTTGTTAACTAATCAATCACAATTCCTATCTAAGCCACCACATTCCTAACTAAGCCATAAAATTCCTAACTAAGCCATCTAGATCCTGACTAATCAATCTAAATCTATTAATTGATCAATCACATCCCTGACTAACCAATCTATTTCTTAATCACCCAAATTGTGCAATCAACATTGCACAATTTTTTCATTTCTAATTCTTCTCAACACACTCTGGCCGTTGATCTGGATATTCTTCAACACGATCTTGATCATCCATTTCAAATCACATCTTCTATATAACAAACCCCTTTCCTCAAAAATAAGGATCAAAGAATCAACATACATTGAGTGACTAAGTGCTGTCAAAAACACCATTGATAGAGCTTCACCATTATCTTCGATCAACCAACCAAAACAATCATTCATCAAGATTTTTCACATGAACTTTGAAGGCTTCACAGTGATAAGAACAACCCAACATCAGGCGGATATACTCCACTATAGGATGTTAAGACTATGTTATTCATGTCCATTCGTTCCTATAGTCATAGATTCATTTATGCATGTTAAAATAGCTTAGTAGATTAATATGTTAATCTTAGCTTAGATTCTTAGATTAGCATGTTTCAATCTTTCTTTCGGTCTAACATTCTCCCCCTCACACACTAGCAAATAGACAAGAGAGCAAGAGAGTAATACCAATAGTTTGTGGCTCCCTCTTGGCTTGATAGGCATGAGTTGAGTGCTCACAAGAGATCTTTGGTGGTTGATGAGACTTTAATCCGATAGAGCTTTGCCATGAAGATGTGTTGTAGAAGAGAGGAGCAAGTTAGAGTGTGAGAGAGTGAAAATTCTTTCAAATGAGAGTGAAAAAGAGAGTTTTGTTAAGTTTCATGGGTAGGAGGAGTCGTTACACTCAAAATTTTACCACGATGACACATGTCATGAGAGAAGATTTCAAGATTCTTCATTTGAAATCACAAATCTCATGGATGTTATTGTATCGCGTAGACATCTACACACACAAGCGTCTGACTCATAATTTTATGAGAAAGGAGGTGGTAGACTAATTTCTCTTCATCATTTGTCCTTATGGAGTTAAAATCATGAAATTGTGCAAATGTGAAATTGCCACCAGGTGCAATTTTATGATATTACATTTTTCCCCCACTTTAGTGAGTTGATGTTTTTGAGAAAAATCAGCTACACTAAAGTAGAAAAGATAACATTAGTAAAAGCCTAAAAAATTGAAAATTTCATAGATTTGCATACCAAAAGGATACTGTAGATTTTGTAGAGGTTGAGCAAGAAAATACTTATGATTCCCCCAATGATCAAGCTTAGTGAGAAACCAAAACATCGGACATGAAGTTTTGTTCTACAAAACTCAAATTTAGGTCAGCTCAAAAGATGAAAGAAAATACTAGAGTGAGAAGAATGCTCAAGAAAAATTTGGTGTTTTAGAAGAAAAATATGATGAAGAGGTGGGTATATGTCCCCTCCTATTTTCGCCCCTAGTTAGGTGGGGTGAAAACAGGAAGAATGGAAGGACCATGTTCATTGAGAAAAATGGGCCCAAAAGGGACTATATATACCTAGGAGGGCCCATAGAAGGGTCATTTGCACTATTCATTGTGAGCAATTTGTTAGCTTTTGTGAGAGAAAAGACAAAAAAATGCCTTGTAGATGAGATTTTAAGTTGTCGAGGATTGAGTAGTTATGTTGGTGATAGCCCGAGGAGACAAGGTTGATGATGTAAGTTCATTTCAACCCACTATGTCCTTTTTTAGGATTTTTTAATTTTATCACAACACATGCATTCGACCCACATGAAGGCATCTGACTAGCACATTGTCATCTTGATAGCACACTAGTGGCCTTTACCTATGCTTGCATCTACCATACATGTTGTCATCCAGGAAGCTCTCATGGTAGATGAATCTAGATAGTAGTGTGTTACATAGATGTTTGTGTGACACACGTTTGTCCTAGAGGTCACTTAGAAAATGTTTGATGTAGAAGTTACAATATTTTGATGCAGATGGATCTGACATGGATTTTTTTTAGTTTTGTAGGATTATCTTGAGATGTACGAACATGGAGGTGGGAATTTGCTTAAGTTTTTGCATGACCAGGTTGGTGCTATGCATCTTGATGACCAGGATCATCAGTTGATGGCTCTCATGGAGTGCTGAGATGCCACCACATATAGTTTCCACTTGTAATTATGAGAGACAATGATTATTTTAGAGAATGTTTACTAGATCATAGGTCTACCTATCCATGGATGATGAGTGGTCTATGATGACACACAATCACTATAATAGGTTCTCAAAGGCCAAGAATATTGCGTGGGGTGCACAAACCTTGAGGATACCATCAACTACATCTACATTCAAGAATTCAAGCATGGATGTGTGGAACTCCCATTGCTAAGGAGGGTGATTGTGGTTATAGTCACCCTTTGAGTGACCATGGATGGAAAAGGCTCACACCTGCATGGGGGCCTCATCTATATCGTCAGAGAGATGGAGGAGTAGCAAACTATTTTTTCTTGGGGTCACAACATGCTTGCTCACTTGTACCATGAGTTGGGAAGGTTTGTATATTATGGGTATTCTAGCCTTACAACTTGCACACTACTATAGGTTTAGGCTTTTGCATGCATTAATTGCACTTGGGTGCTGCCACAATAATGCGTTACACTTTTTGGGACATCCTATTTTTTATTAAAATCACATATTTTTATAAAATATAATGATTTAATCCTTGAAAGGTTCCATTTAAAGGATTTTAATTGAAGAGGGTTTGATCTAGCCCCCTTAGATCAAACCCCCTTAGATAGAACCCTGCTAGTTTTAAACCATACCAATAATAGAGTCTCCTCTACACCTATCAAAATGCTAATAAAAAATCACTTTTGATTTTCCTTTTGGGGGATCAAATGAATTCATTTAAAATTTATATTTTGTAAGTATGTAGTCCTTATAAGCTTCTCAAAAACTATAATTTTAAATATTATTTAATTTGTTATTTCTTGTGAATGTACTTTTTTCACCAAAAATCAAGATCCCCATTCTACACGTGAAAAAATAGTAGGTTACCAAAACAAATTCTGAAAAATATCTATGCTCTTGGTATTGATATCTTTGATCCAACAAAAAAAAATTGAATTTTGATACATGCAAAAAAAGTTGTGTTATATAGTAAACCTATGTCTAAATTGTAATTAGTTTGACTTCAAAACTTAATTAAGAAAAAATATTCAATAAAACATAATGAAACCAAACAAAGGAGCTAGATATTGTAGTTAAAATTTTGAATTAAAAAAAAAAGAATTTTATCCTTCATAGAAAAAAGTTATGTGTTAATATAGTAAACTTCACTCTCTAAAAATGTTGTTTATTGTTAAAAACTAGTTATCAAAGGAGATGGAAAAAGAAATGCAATTTGGCTCCAAATATTTTAAAAAAAATATATTTAAAATATAAAGACAAAATGTCACAAATCACTATTTTTCATCTTCAAATTCCTCATGGTTTAGCAGCTATAGGTGTCTAAAAGTGAAGAATTAGTTAAAAAAGTTTAGTTTAATGTAAAGATTGGCCAAAAAGTGTAACCCACTATTGTGGGATTACCCACTTGACCAGTTGAGTATCCTCAGGGGACAACCCCTGGTACATCGAAGGAGCACATGCACTCATTGGTATGCAATTAGATGCTTGGAGATTTATAGTTTTGGTGGTTATAGTTTGACACATTGTGGTCCGATGATATTAGGTGGTGACCATATAAGGGTATATAATGGCCTTTGATAGGTGGCAATGGTGACATATGTAGCATGATTATTTCCGGGTGGGCCACATAGATTATGTTATTATGCCATATTACTGGCACAATGTTACCTACTAGTTCAAGATTTTTCATACCATTCCCTCGACCCCCTTGAAATACATGTGAGCATCCAAGAGAATAGTTAGACTTGGAAATCATCATTTTCCAACCATATCAGATTCAGTTATTAGTGATAATGGGTTAGAAAATGATGATCAACTACCGATGTTGCCCGTGGATGACCTAGGGATCACACGTGGCTTTTGGACTTGGTGAGTTACACATGGTTCTACCCTAATTTTACTAGTACATGCCCCCAAGGGTGATGCCAATGCACAATGGTGAAAAACAAGAGTAGCAACAAGAGGAGGAGGAGAGGGCCGAGGCAGTGATGATGATGACCAACGAGGAGAGAGGTAGAGTGACAAAGAGGCTAAGATGATGACGAAGTCTTCCATCTTCTCCAAGTGCCATCCCAATCTTAGTGGCACCACCTACAACTTTTGGTGTCCTTGCATTAGTAGCATTAGACATTGGTCCTAGTGTTGCACCTTCCCTGTATCCACATTGGCAACCCAGGGATCCAGGTATAAGAGTGATTCATGTTATTTCCTTTCAGTATTTTAGTTTTATTTCATGTATATATATGCTCATGTTTTGATATATCATCAATTATTGATAGAATATAATACTCTATGGTTGTAGTGGACACACAAGAGTGGATCACATTCATTGGGTGGTGCATCTTTGAGGTGGCCCAATTGCGCCAATTTAGGGGAGAATATTTGATGCCTACAAGCCTACTTCAACAGGGAAACACACCCAACTTTTTGAACTTGTAGCATGTCTACAAACCACTTATGAGGAGGGATGAGTCGAGGTCATGTAGAGGAACACGAATGCAACTGTTGTGATCAAGTAGCGAGATCAGTAGGTGACCAAGCTCCACACAACCCTTACCAAGAGAGAGTAGGTGAGGACGTGAGCTGAGAGTGCTGAAGGGGCACATGATGCTCAGTAGAGCCAGCTTTGTGACCTTGATGGGTAGGAAGTAGCTATGAAGTCAGCTGTGGATCTCCAACTATAGCAGATTTAGGAGGAGCTATGGTAGACCTAGGAGTGGGAGGCATGGTTGCAGATGGAGGCTACAAAGCTACAAGGAGATATCTAAGGATTGCAAGCTGGTTTATCCATGTCATAGTCACATTGATCATGCTCTGCCACCATAGTCTAGTCTCGACCTTGATCACCATTAGGACCGAAGGGCTCAGGGAGCCATGCTCATATGGGTTAGATGCCTATTTTGTACATGTTCCATTTTGTACTAATGCTATATTTTGTATAGCATTATTTTGATGTATAGAAATATATATAGTCACCTTATTTTGATAAAGAGGTGTGATACATGTACATGAGATACTGGTTTCGATATCATGTTGTTCATTTTATGTGCATGTTTTTACTTTCATGTATGATTATGTGATTGATGTTATACTTATGGATGTGTGCTTAGATTAGATTCTATCATGATCTATAAACACACATGGATGTATGTAAATTAAATACAGTGATGATTTAATTGCCTAACTAAAATATTTAATCAAATGCAATACATAGACACATAACATAATAAAAAAAATGCATAGATAATTCCTAATCAAGGAAATTAATTCACATACACATTTTTACATCATAAGAAAAAATATTTAAATTTGTTAGTGAAGTAATGTCAATTAGCATAATGAATTGTGACCCATGAGGGACGAGCGTTACCACACATGACACATAGACACTATACATAGTACCAAAGAAGATGCATTGCATTTCCAAGCTCTTTTAGAGGCATTCTATCCATAGATGATAGTCAATAAATACTAGAACCATACATGGAGATGATAATATAAGGGACTAACCAATTAAGGCTGAACTTCCCCTTTTGATCAGGTGGTGCATTTACATTTTTCTGATTCTCATAGAGAACCATGTCACCTATGTTGAAAGTGTAGACACTCAAATTTGTCCTTGCAATCATCACATTATTCGTCTATTGATTAAAATGATCAATTCATTCAATACTTTCTTCTGTTCATGCATTTCATCAAATCATTAAAATATCTCATTATTGTTTGCATCCGTCGCATTATCATTTTGCACTATCATTCATTATCATAATAATTTCATTATCATAATCATTCACCAACATTTCATTATAAAACTATATTATCATTTAAATCACAATGCTTGCATATATCGTCCACCTCATATTGCATTTCATTAAATCATCACATCATTAAAATATTATCACCACATGATCATTCATAATACATAATAAATAATAATTGTTCATAAAAAATTTCATAATCATTCATAAATTAAATAATTCCATTTCGACAAATTATCATTCTCGTAAAACATTAAAATAATTCGTAATAAAACATTAATAAATCATTTTCATCCACATTAAAAATATATGCATTTAATCATCCTATTATTCATAAACCCTTCACCATGCATGCATTTTGTTTAAATTACATAGGGGAGAGGACCCACTAGTTGTGCACCCTAACTTCGTGCTTCTAATTATCTTATGTGGAAATTTCAAATCACTCCCAATTTTTTACAACAGCTTACTTGGCAAGTCCCCTTCTTATAACTAAGGTTTCAGGGCCATATCATCAAATATGATGCCACATCAACATTTTTTTTGTCAAAGTGTCCAAAAAGGCCCAAAACAAAAGTGAGACCAATACTTGTACATTCACAACATGTTTTATTGAGCACTGATGTGGAATCACATGATTGGTTGCTTTTTAGATCAAAGAAATACATTTTGTTTAATTATGTATAGTCAACATCAACATTAACAACTTTAAAGTCACAACTATTGGTCAAATATTGATAAAAATATTGGACATTATATAAACAACTACTATCACAACTATTGAAACATGCTCAGGTACTGGGTCCTCTCCCCTAATGTGGGATATTTAAATTTCCCTCTTTGCAAATCTTTTATCCCACATTCCGTCTTCAAACCCTGTCCATCCTCAAGGAACTCCTATTTAAATAGGACTCTCTTCTCATTTTGACGGCTACACGAATCTGACACATACACATATCTTCATAGATTGCTTAATCCATTCACTAATAGCCTCTTGATGCACCTATGTTTTCAAAAATTTGAGAGAAAAAATTCATAACAAGACATTGGTGATAGGGAAGCAATGGAGATTAGTTTTACTTAAATGCATTTTGTTTAGTTTCTTAGCTTAGAATAGTTTAAGATTCTGGTTTGTTTGCTTTTAAATCTGAAATTGGTCCATTGTTGAGGTCTAGAAATGATGGTTCTCCTCCATAGAACCATTCATATTTGAGAGCTTACAAATGGTGAACCCGACGTGAACGAGCAATCATTTCTTTGTTTCTTCATTTTTATTGTTGTCTCATTTTTTGCTGTTGTTGGGTTGTTTGAAACCATATCAGCAACATCAAATTTGTTGAAGAAGCATGAGAAACAAATGAAATCACGTTTTTTCTTTTTTCTGCCACGTTTTCCTCACTATTAAGTAGTTTGAAATGCTCAGAACATCTCTAAAATTGCCCTCTGGTCATCAAGAATGCCTCAGGCATTGTTTTGGGGGTAAAAGAATTCATTTAGAACAAGTAAAAGCTCTAAAAAAATAGCTTTAAATCAAAATACGTGATCACCATACCCCCTGCACTGCTCTTCAAATCTTTCCAGTTAAATTTTTTTCATTCCAATCAGCATTTGTTTGGCTGCATTGTTGATGGTTACTTACATTGCTACTATTGCTATCATGAGCAAAGGCTATAAAATATTGTTGTCTCTTTTCATGATTGCAGGTTTATGAAAGCCTTTGCTGAGAATTGTGAATGAATTGTTTTGGCACAGTTTATTTTTCAATTTCAAACACATCTATTCCATTGTCTTGTGCTATTTTTGAATATTTGTAAGGGAAGAAAATGATCTGTTTTCCTCAAATTTGGATATGATTTTCATGGTCTGCTATAAATTGAAATAGTTTATATGTGTGGTTTCTTTATGTTTTTGGCAACATTTTATGATCATAATAATCTTTGATATAGAGTGTGCTTTAATTTTCTGATATGATGCAGACTAAGATGCATAAATGCTTTCCATTTCAGTTGTCGCCATAAATACTCCAGTCTGCTATTTTCTGTTTTTAAATTCTCAAACTACTACAACATGATGCATGACAGAGCATAATAACTCATGATTTTAAACTTAGTTTCAATTTTATTTTAATCTTAGTTTTTAGTTTTATTTTTAGTCTTAGTTTTAGTTTTATTTTTAATCTTAGTTTTAGTTTTATTTTAACTTAGATTTAGTTTTATTTTAATCTTAGTTTTTAGTTTTATTTTTAATCTTAGTTTTATTTTTATCTTTAACTTAGATTTAATCTTGTAGTTTAAAGTTTAGATTAATTCTAATTAGTTTCTTATTTTAAATTGGTTTTTATTTGTAGATTAGTCTTTCATTTTAGATTAATTTCTAGTTCTAGATCAATCATCTTTTAAATTAGAAATAGTTTTATGAGAATTAGATTTTTAACTTTAAAATTAGATTTAGTTTTAATGTAGATTTTAGTTTTTGACTTTTAGTTTTTAATTTTTTTTTCTTAAATTAGATTTAGCTTTCTAACTAGATTTAACATTTTTTTTAAGATTTAAATTTAGAACATAGGATTAATTTAATTTAGTTTAGGTTAGATTCTAATGTAGATTTAATTTCGATTTTAATTTAGAATTATCTTTAATTTTAATTTAGATTTTAACCTTCACTTTAGCTTTTAATTTTTAATTTAAATTTTCTCTTAATTTATCTTTTAGTTTAAATTAGATTTAACTTTTAATTTTAATTTAGATCTAATCTCTAATGTAGATTTAGTCTTTTATT
>CM021101.1:275811630-275972205 GCA_007115665.2 Sequoiadendron giganteum
CTAGTAACTTGCAACATCTCAAACTTTTCAAACCTCAAAGAGTCCAACAACACAAACATACAACGTGAACCTATCACTTGGATTTATTGGGGTCATCATCCTTCAGTTTTGATCTTTCAATCCTTGCATTCCACCTAGACCTTGCATTCCACCTAGTCCTTGCATTCCATCTAGAATTTTCATTTCACCTAGTCCTTGCATGCCACCTAGCCCTTGCATATTCATGGTCCTTACATATTCATAACCCTTTCATCCTAGTCCTTGCATATTCCTAGTCTTTCATACATAGGTGACATTACATAATCCTTGCATATAGATAACACTCCACCTAGTTCTTTCCTGTTCAAACCCTTTGCATAATAAGACCGTCTCACCTAACCTTTGCATTTTCCAAAAAATTATTCCTTTGCATATTCATCATCGATCAAACAAAACCTTTAGCTTGCACTTAGGCTACTCTTCCTAGGTCTTGAAATCAAACCATTGGTTATCTATCACCCGCATCACTTGAGGTTCATAATCCTTGAGTTAGGGAACATACCATTATCCTTAAGTAGGGAAATACTTTTGGAGTCCATCATATCCTACATACCCTCTCTTGATCATTGGTCCTTGTGTCTATCCATCATAACCAACTTTGGACCTAGAGCTACCTTTGAGCTCTTGCATTCTTAGCTTGTCATATCATACCATACCATTTTCATATCTCATCTTAGAATCATATCATTTTCATTGCATCCTAGTCTTAGGCCTCATACATTACCTTGGATTGAAAATCTAAACAATCACCTATGACCCCTAGAACAAGATAAATTTTTTTTTAAGAAGAAGGGAACCCTTGGGGAAAAGACTTTAATGGGGAAGACCACATTAGTGTTGCAACTAGTGAAACAAATGAAACTGATGATGAAGAAATAACCAAATTCGATATAGAAGAAGCACTTAAGGATCATAGATTCACTAAACTTCTTACAGAGGTAGTCAAATGTAACCCACAATAATACTTGAAAGATCTTGCTGATGAAGGAATCAAAATGCCTCCTGATTTTGACAAGTCTCTACTCACAATGAATGACCAACCTAATTCTAGTGAATCTAAACATCCCAAAACAAACAATGATGGTAGAATCAAAGATCATAGACCCTTTTATCTACAACCAAGTTACAAGCGATCTTCAAAGACATCAAAAATCACACCTACAAATGATCCTATTTTGGATGAGCTTAGAATATTGAGAAAATAATTGGACACCCTTAAGAACCATAAAGCATTATCTCATAAGTTCTCCATTGAAGATATATGTCCTTATCCCTTTGATCCAAGCATACCAATGCCAACTTTTCCTAACCACAGGGACATACCAAAACTTGAAAAATATAATGGAAAAGGGGATCCTAAACATCACTTAAGAGAATTTTGTGCTACTACCATGGAAGTTGTAGTTGATGAAACATACCTTATGAGAATATTCCCCCGTAGTCTAGGAGGAGAAGCTATGGAATGGTTTTCATGATTACCCCCGACCATAAAATCCTTTCAAGAATTGGCTGATACATTTGTCTCCAATTATAGTTTCAATTGTGACTTTAAAGTGACCATGAAAAACCTTTTCAACACCAAAAAAAAACCAAGTGAGTCTTTTGTGTCATTTTTACAAAGATGGAGACATTTAACAAAATGATTACCTTATGCCATTCCTGATCAAGAATTGGTTGACCTCTTTTGTCAAAATTTGAACAAAGAAATTGGAAGGGAACTTCGCCTCAAATGCTTGGATTCCTTTGACGATGCCATAGAAATGGGATTTTGAATCGAAAAAACTCTCATTGATGATGGAACCATAAAACTTAATAATGACAGAGATCAAAAATCAAATTCAAACAACAAGAAACCTTTTTGGGTAAAGAATAAGAATGTAGTCAATGACGGAGTTGTTGATGCAAAAACAACTAAAACATCATCACTTGTTTACAATCTCAAAGGTTCATCTTCAGATAAAGGAAAAGAAAAACAAATAAGTTTCCCTAAACAAAATTTTACACCATTGGGACAATCACTTGAATCCACATTAAAAGAACTTCTTGAAATCAATATTATAATGCTACCTAGAATAAAGGAATATAATCCACAAGTCAAATCCCCATGGTGGGATGAGAATCACTTTTGTGACTATCATAGACATAAAGGACATAAGACTAATAGTTGCAATAAAATTTGACATCTAATACATGACCTTATTGATGATGGTAAGATAGTAGTTGATAGACACACTCCTTCAGGTAACTCTGATCGTGAGGTGTTTAAAAACCATTTCCCTAAGCATGACAAGGATAAAGGAAAGACCCTTGAATCTGGTGATAGTGTAAACTATACTACTACTAAATATGACTATACCATACATAACATCAGTGAGGTTGATAATCATGTAAACACTTTCATTATAAAAGGAAAAGAACCTAATTGCAAGGTTACTACTCGAAAAGGCACAGTCACCCTTAAAGGTCCTAATTCAAAACCCGCTACACCAACTTTACAGTATAACCTCATAGAGAATTTAGGGAAAATGTCCACACAAATTTCCATACTTGAGCTGCTACGCCTATCTCCTGAGCATAAATATATTCTAGATAAAGCACTTGCTACTGCTACAGTGCCTACGAACCTACATGTAGACCAATTCCAAGCTATGGTGGGACATATCACCTACCTTAGACTATCTCTTTTACTGAAAGTGATGATTCATCCCCTCGACAACCGCATAATGCAACTTTACACATTGATGTCCTTATCAGTAATGCCAAGATCAAGCGATTTCTAATAGACAGAGGAGCAGGTCTTAATATTTGTACCCAAGAATTGATCACGAAATTAGGGTTTTTTGAAAATACAGTTGATCCAAGGAACAAGATTACCATAAAGGCATATGATGAAGAGGAAGGCTCTTTTAGAGGATCAGTTACTCTACCAATCAGAGTCAGCCCTATGGTAAAGGATGTGGTTTGCCAATTCTTTGATCTCCCACTGACCTATAATATCCTCCTTGGAAGACCTTGGATTCATGCAATGCAATCCATACCTTCTACATACCACAAGTGCATTAAATTCCCACACAATGGTGTTGAAATCACAATACAAGGAGATCCAACCCTTTCATGTATTGCCATAATCTAAGCCCTAAAACTTAAATCACAATCCCAAGCAATCCTGAAGCACCTCCTTCTCAAGAATATGTTGATCATGAGTCCTTAAAAGCATCCACTTCATTTATCACACCATCAAACCCCAAGGTCCAAATCCATGATATGGGATGTGGAGAATACCGTATGGATAATTTATCAACAAAAGAAATTGCTAATGTTGTCGAGGGGGGTAAAAATTCCAACAATGATATCAAGATAGTTGTAGAAGGAACACAAAAACATGACCATGCTTGGATTGAAATATTTTGGGATCCTGATGATACACTTGCATTTTCCATATTTGCTTCCACTCAAGCTTTTCATATTTATGATAACCCCATGTTTAACTAGGATATCTGCGATAACCCACTCTTTGATCATGACCCTACCAAGGATATCTGAAGGGAAAACAGGGATGGATCTAACAACCCCACAGTGTAGAATACATTCCCTTAACACTAATACAACAGAGGAGAAGAGAAAAAATTGGTTCTAGTAACTTCTAAAATTACTGAGATGAATACAAGCAGCATGAAAGAGTTAACAAAAAATAAGCATTCACAGATTTGACATAGTATTTATGTGGGAAAACCTTTTCAGGTAAAAAACCTACCACACCATGCAAGAACAATTGTATTACAGTAATAATCAATTACATAAAATATCAGCCCTTACTCTCTGATCAGCTCACAACATCTCTCAAGTTACAACTCTCACTGTTACAATACTTCTCTCAAAGTATACAATAATCAATCCACAATCTATTACATCGTATTGCCTTTGGCCAATCAAACTGCTATCAAAATGCCACATGTCCATCTGCCATTCACTGGTCGCTCTAACTTTCTGTTCAAAATGGTCAAGCTCGGCTGACCGAGCTTCGAGCTCATCTGAGCTCATACCGCGTAATCGTTGAGCTGAACCGACCCAGCCACGGTGCAGCGATGAGCTTGTCTGAGCTCGCCCAAGACTACACCGTGCTACCACTTCTTGGACCAACTTGCCTCATAGTATGGTGGTAAGGTCATTCGAGCTCGCCACCGACTTCACTGAGCCCTATCAATTGATCACCCCGTGCTACCGCTGCCCAGACCAACACTAACCATAGTTTGGCGGTAGCAATCGACAAGACTGCTGGCAGCCATAATGCACTACCACAGGGGCTGCCAGGCCACCCCACGATAGGGTGGTAACCGCTAGACCGACCACTGGTGGGCATACCATGGTGAGCCAACTCACCATCTACGGTGGGGCGATAATCTCCAGGCTCAATGTTGGTAGTTTCACCGCGGCCACCACAGTGAGTCAACTCACCGCCCGCGGTGGAGTGGTAACCACCAGGCCACTACTGGCGACTTCACCGTGGCCACCGCGGTGATCAACGAGGCAGGCTGCAAGTCGCCTACGACGACAACCATGGTGAGTAAACTCACTGCGCACGGTAAGGTGGTAACCGCCAAGCCCGTCATCGCGGTATTGCCAGGGTCAAGACAGACCACCATGGTAAAGTGGTAAAGGTAGATAGAAGGCAAGCGCAGTATGGCGGTAAAGGCAGAAACACTAATTTTTCACCAAGTCCAAAGAAAGAAGAGGTACAAACTAGAAATTGTGACATGATTTCCCAACAAGCTCCCACTTGGAAAAAATTTCCAGCTTCCTCTTGACTTCAAATTTTTTTGACGGTCATAGGCCCCAAGGCCCATAGATTCTATGCACCATCTGAACTTGTCTGTGCTTACTGACTTTGTCAAAGCATCTGCAACATTCTTCAAAGTGTTGATCTTTTCAAGACAAACTCTTCCATCTTCCACCATGTCCCTCACGAAGTGAAACTGCACATCAATTTGCTTCGTCTAGGCTTGGAAAGTCAGGTTCTTTGCCAAAAAAATGGTGCTCTAACTGTCACAATAGATTGTAATCTTCCCTACATTAAAACCAATGTCTGAATACAAATTCCTCAACCAAACTGCTTCCTTGCAGGTGTGAGTTGCTACCATGTACTCTACCTCTGTTGTGGATAAAGCAACTACAACTTGTCGCTTGCTCATCCAATTGACTGCTCCACCATTAAGCATGAACGTATATCCACTAGTGGATCTCTTGCTATCAATGTCCCCTACCCAATTAGAATCAACATATCCCTGAATGCTAAGTGTTCTTTGTGATGCAACCAAACTACCATGGTAACACAAAGCATAGTCTGAAGTCCCCTCTAAATACCTGAACACTCTCTTCACAACATCACAATGTGATCTTCCCAGATTTTCCATAAAATGGCTTAGAACTCCCACTGCTTGGGCAATGTCTGGTCTTGTACAAACCATTGCATACATTAAACTTGAAATAACACTTGCATATGGCACACTGGTCATTTCCTCCATCTCAGTAGCAGATTTTGGAGAGTCTTCAATAGATAGTTTCATTCCCTGCATGACTAGAACAACTAGCTGCTTGCAGTCATTCATACCAAATCTCTCCAGAACTATATTGACATACTTACTCTGACTAACCCAAAGCTTTTTGCTTGTTCTGTCCTTGGTTATCTCCTTTCCCATAATATACCTTGCTGCACCAAGATCTTTCATTTCAAAATTTGTAGACAAGTGAGATTTAAGATCAGAAATCATAGTATTGCTACTTCCTGTGAACAACATATCGTCCACGTATAGTGTAATAACAAGCACATGATCATTTTTAGATTTATAATAAACACAATGATCAGATTTTAATCTCACAAATCCCATAGACAATATAAATGTGTCAAATTTTTGGTACCACATTCTAGGAGTCTGCTTCAAACCATACAGAGATTTATTTATCTTACATACCAGATTTTGATTACCTTTTTCAACAAAATGCTCAGGCTGGGACATATAAATTTCTTCTTCCAGCTCACCATGGAGAAACGCTATCTTCACATCCATTTGCTCAATTTCAAAGTCATACACAATTGCCAATGACAACAAAAATCTGATGGATGTCAGCTTTGCTACAGGGGAAAAAATCTCTCCATAATCAATTCCCTTAGTCTAGGAAAATCCCTTTGCAACTAGTCATGCCTTATACTTCTCAACACTGCCATCAAGACCTGTCTTCTTTTTGAATATCCACTTACAACCAATAGGCTTTCTCCCTTTAGGCAGTGGTACCAAATCCCAGGTTTCATTCTTCTTCAATGAATCCATCTCTTCATTCATGGCTTCCAACAAGGAATTCAAATAAGACATGTTGATTGCTTCTTTTATAGTCCTAGGCTCATTAGTGCTAGTAATTAAGGCATAGGCACAATTCAAATTTAACAGTGAGAAACCATACCTCTCAGGTTGCTATCTTTCTCATGTAGACCTTCTTATAGGATGAGGTTGTGGTTCTTCATAATCAAAACTTCCAGAGCTACTTGAGCTCTCCTTAGTCTTAGGTACACCATGCAACTCTTCCCTTTCTGGAGTTTGGGGAATCTCAACTGCATCCTTCTTCTTGTCACTCTAATCTGTTTGAAGCTATTGATCACTTATTGAAGGTTTTAGCTCATGAAATATCATGCTTCTGCTGTACATAACCTTCTCAGTAATAGGGTTCCAAAGCTTGTATCCCTTCACACCAACTCCATATCCGATGAGAATACATTTAACAACCTTGTTATCCAGCTTTGATCTTTTCTCATTTGGAACATAAACATATGCCTCACAACCAAAGACACAGACATGCCTCAGAGAGGGATTCTTAGCAGACCATGCTTCCAAAGGCATCTTATCAAAAAGAGCAAACTAGGGAGAATGATTTACAAGATAACATGCTGTAGCCACAACCTCAACCCAGTATTTCTGCTCTAGACCAACACTACTCAACATACTCGCCTTTTCCATCAACGTCCTATTCAACCTTTTAGTAACTTCATTCTGCTGTGGAGTATAAGGTGTTGTCTTATGCCTTTTAATTCCATGATCTGTACAATACCTTTCAAAATTTGCAAAACAAAACTCACCGCCATTGTCTATCCTCAAACATTTAATTTTCCTTCCAGTCTAATTCTCTACCAAAGATTTAAATTTTTTAAACTGACTGAACATGTATGATTTACTTTTAAGAAAGTATACAAATGCCCTTCTCGAACAGTCATCAATAAAAGAAACATAATATCTAGACTTCAATAACAAAGGAACATTAACTGGACCAAACACATTAGAATGAACATAATCTAGTACACCAAAAGATTTATGAGGACTTGAGTAAAATGAAACATGGTGTTGTTTTTCATAAATACAGTGTTCGCAAAAATTGAACTCAAGGTTACATTCATCAAGCCCTTCTACAAGATTTTTATTCTTCAAGGTATTTAAAACTTTTTCACCTATGTGACCAAGTCTATGATGCCACATCATAGTCTTCTCAGTTGGGAGTTTTACCTCCAAAGCATTTGTAGCCAGAGAAGTGTGTTCTTCTTCCTCTACAGGAGCAACTTTGCTTGACTTTGCAGAGGCACTGTTACATTGCATAGGACATGCATCCAGCTTATACAAAGTGCTAGAACGAACACCCTTAGCCAACACCATTGCACCTCTAGCCATTTTACATCCTCTACTTGAGAAAGAAACTTCTACACCAACATCATTTAAATTACTGACAAAAAGAAGATTTCGAGCCAAACTTGGTATATGTAGTACGCCACTGATACTTTTGACTCTCCCATAAGGAAACTAAATTCTAACTCTTCCTCTACCAATGATCTCCAACATTGAATCACTTGTCAGGTACACCTTTCCACTATCATACTTCTCATATTTGGAGAACCATTCTCTATGAGACGTCATGTGAAAGGACGCACTTGAGTCAACCAGCTGGACATCATTTGATGCTTGAGTTCTCAAGGCTGCTGCAATGAAGGCATTTGCATCACTTTGAGAAGATTCATTGTCCGAAGCATTCTTCTTCTTCTTCTCCTTACAATCCTTTCGGATATGATCAGGTTGCCCATAGTTCCAACATCTCACCTTGAACTTTCTACCAGGAGACTTTGATCTCCCTACAGATTTGGATTTTGACTTGTCTTTCTTCTTACCTTTCTCCTTTGGTCTACCTCGAACAACAAAATCCTCTTTGGCCATCTCAAAAGACTTCCTTTGCATTTCTTTAGAAAAAGCAAAGCAACCACATCATCCATCTTGAATGCAATGGTCGTGCTTCCAATAGCCATCACCAGATGATCCCAACTGTCAGGTAACAAACACAACAAGAGCATGCAATGATCCTCCTCCTCAGTCTTTACACCTACAGACACCAGCTGAGTAACACTCATGTTAAACGAGTTTAGATGGTCTGCAAAAAATGCACCTTCTTCCATTTTCAAGGAGTACAACTTCTTCCTCAGAAATAACTTATTTACCAGAGACTTTCCTTGATAAATATCACCAAGCTTCTTCCATAATGAAGCTGCAGAAATCTCCTCATGGACATTCAGGAGTATAGAATCGGCTAGACTCAGTCTTATCAGACCTCTTGGTTTTCTATCAGGAAGGTCCCAATCCCCTTGCATTATACCTTGTGGCATAGTTCTAGACACTGCTATCCAGAGGTCTCTATCCACCAACAAGTCTTCCATTTTGAGTTTCCATAACTCAAAGTTGCTGCCATTAAATTTTTCAATCTCTACTCTACCTCATGTACTCGCCATCTCAAATAGAAACAAGTTTCAACAATGCAAGACTCCCACTAAAATAGTATTAGCACAAAAAACTAACTTTTTTTCTCAAGGATAACACAACTAGCCAGAATCTAATACCACTTGAAGGGAAAACAAGGATAGATCTAACTACCCAACAGTGCGAAATACATTCCCTTAACACTAATACAAAATAGGAGAAGAGCAAAAAATGGTTCTAATAACTTCTAAAATTACTGAGATGAATACAAGCAGCATGAAAGAGATAACATAAAATAAGCATTCATAGATTTGACATAGTATTTATGTGGGAAAACCTTTTTAGGTAAAAAACCCACCACACCAAGCAAGAACAATTGTATTACAGTAATAATCAATTACATACAATATCAGCCCTTACTCTCTAATCAGCTCACAACAGCTCTCAAGTTAAAAATCTCACTGTTACAATACTTCTCTCAAAGTATACAATAATCAATCCACAATCTATTACATCGACTTGCCTTTAAACCATCACCTTTTGGTTTACATAAAATATTGTATCTGACTGACAGAGTCATACATCACATTCAATGTCTCAACCAATCACATATATCAGGTTCATGCACTGATTGCCCAATCACACAATCGATTAGATCTATAGATCTCTTTTGCATCAAGCCACCCAGGCATTAATTTTATTGCCTTAATTGGGTTTATTCTAATAGTCACACAAGTCATGCAATAACTGCTTTTACTACATTGGCCTTTAGCTAATCAAACTGTTGTCAAACTGCCACGTGTCCATCTGCCATTCGTTGGTCACTTTGACTTTCTGTTCAAAATGGTCAAGCTCGGCTGACCGAGCTCCAAGCTCATCTGAGCTCATATTGCACAATCGTCGAGCTCAACCGACCTAGCCGCGGTAAAGCAATGAGCTCATCCGAGCTCACCCAAGACTACACCGTGCTATCATTACTTGGACCAACTCACCTCACAGTATGGCAGTAAGGTCATTCAAGTTTTCCGCCGACTTCACCAAGCCCTATCAATTGATCGCCCTGCGCAACCGCTGCCCAGACCAACACTAACTGCAGTCTGGTGGTAGCAATCAGAAAGACTACTAGTGGTCATACCGCACTACTGTAGGGGCTGCCAGGCCACCCTGCGGTAGGGCAGTAACCACCAGGCTAGCTGCTAGCAGTCACACCATGGCCATTGTGGTGAGCCAACTCACTGTCCATGGTGGGGCGGTAACCGCTAGGCTCACCGTTGGCGGATTCACCGTAGCCACCACAGTGAGTCAACTCATTGACTCGCCACCCATAGTGGAGCGGTAACTACCAGGCCACTGCTGGTGGCTTCACCGCAGCCACCATGGTGAAGGCCTTCGCCAATTGCAGTAAGGCAGTGACCGACGAGGCAGGTTGCAAGATGCCTACTACGACCACTGCTATGAGTAAAATCACCACACGCGATAAGGTAGTAACCACCAAGCCTGTCACCGTGGTACCGCTAGGGTCAAGATAGACCACCACGGTAAAGCAGTAAAGGCAGACAAAAGGCAGGCGTGGTATGACGGTAAAGGCAAAAACAAGAATTTTTTGCCAGGTCCAAAGAATGAAGAGGTACAAACTAGAAATTGAGACATTATTTCCCAACAATATCCAATCATCATCCTTCCATCCCACCTACCTTGGGTTAGGATATGAATATCTTATTGTCACATCTACTTAGACATCTTGCCAAGTCATTAAGTATGTGCAAGCTTCCTTTGACCTTAGCAGTACCGAAAAGGATAGTCCAAAAACTCCATTGATGGCATCACCACTCTCATTTTCCCACTAAACATTCCTATCACTCCATCAACCTCAACCATCTCACCCACATCCATCCAACTTGTAGACATGGATCAACAAGTATCACCCAAAGAAAATAAAAAGGATGCAATTCAAGAATCATAGGTAAAAGTGCCTTTTTCAAATGGAGATACAGAATCAAAATAAAGCATCAAAAGAAAGAAAGATCAAGAAAAGTACCTTAGCCAAAATAAAAAGCTATCGGACAAATAAAAAATAAAAGTCAAAAGTGAAAACAAGCAAAAGTCACTCTCCAAGTATGCCTCTCAGTCAAAAATCACTAGGGGCATCTATCAAGAAAAAATGTCAAAAAAAGAGCTTGTTGATCCAAGGTCTCCATCCACATCACTCTCACTCATACCATATATTTCGTTCAATCCATCCATGCTCACATATCCATCATACCACACCATTGGTGATGTATTTAAATGTACCTTTGACGATAAACCCTTCACATATTCTAGCTCATCGGTTGCCCAAGCTCCTTTTTGGTTGAAGCCTGATGGCCCATGTAGTGTGCACATTAGGGATCCCACCATAGTCTCTTTCATCTACCACATCTATCATCCTTCATATTTTCCACTCTTATTCCTCATCCCGATTAGGTACTTTCATCCAACATGGTCATCCACACAGGATCAAGGCATTGCCAAGGTAGTCTATGGATCTAGTATCTATCAATTCTATACCTAGCTTCAGAGAGCTAGGAAAAAGTCCTGAAAAAAAAATAAAAAAAAAGAAGGAAAAAATGAAAAAAGTAAAGAGAAATCAATTCGTTCAATGGTGAAAACCACTGTAGTGGTGCCTTGAGCAACTACCATCGTGAAAACCGAGAAATCGGTGCCATGTGTAGAGGCTTTGCTCCTCTTTCGTTTGGAGTTCTACTTGATATTTTCATCTCATTTTTCATTCACCCTCCACTTCATAATATCCTTTTCACACTCACCATGGCTTGTGAATTGTTCGACAATAACCTCACTTGCTCGCTTTGTCATGCATACTAGGTTGGCCCTATCTCTCACTGGGGCATTTTGCTCAACCTTAGCCATGGGTTAGGATATTGAGCATCTCATGGCTAGAGAAACTACGTTCTTTGTCTATCTGCTCGCTTGAGATCCATCTCTTTCTGTTGTAAAATGTCTTGAAAAAATCCATAAAAATCATAAAATGTTATGAAAAAATCCATAAAATCCATAAAAATCATAAAATGTCTTGAAAAAATCCATAAAAATCATAAAATATTCTAAAAATCCAAATCAAATATCCAATAAACCCCAAAAATATCAAATATTCCAAAAATCCAAAAAATTAAATAACTTCAAAAATTCTTATCTTAGCTTAGAATAGTTTGATTTCTAGTTTAGTTTATGCTAAGATTTTGATTCTTAGCATTTTGTTAGCTTGAAATTCTATTCTTAGCTTGGAATATGATAAGATTCTAATTTGTTTGCTTTTAAATCTGAAACTGCTCCATTGTTGAGGTCCATAAATGATGGTTCTCCTGCATAGAACCATTCATTTTTGAGAGCTTACAAATGGTGAACTTGACGTGAATGAGCAATCGTTTCTTCGTTTTTTCATTTTTATTGTTGTCTCATTTTTTGTTGTTGTTGGGTTGTTTGAAACCATATCAACAGCATCAAATTTGTTGAAGAAACATGAGAAATAAATGAAATTATATTTTTCTTTTTTTACCATGTTTTTCTCTCACTATTAAGTAGTTTGAAATGCTCATAACATCTCTAAAATTGCCCCCTAATCATCAAGAATGCCTTAGGCATTGTTTTGGGGGTAAAACAATTCATTTACAACAAGTAAAAACTCTAAAAAAATAGCTTTAAATAAAAAAACGTGATCACCATACCCCCTGCACTGCTCTTCAAATCTTTCTAGTTAATTTTTTTTCATTCCAATTAGCATTTGTTTGGCTGCACTATTGATGGTTACATTGCTACTGTTGCTGTCATGAGCAAAGGATAGAAAATATTGTTGTCTCTTTTCATGACTGCAGATTTCTGAAGGCCTTTGCTGAGAACTATGAATGAATTGTTTTGGCATAGTTTCTTTTTCAATTTCAAACACATCTATTCCATTGTCTTGTGCTAGTTTTTGAATATTTGTAAGGGAAGAAAATGACCTGTTTTCCTCAAATTTGGATCAGATTTTCATGGTCTGATATAAATTGAAATAGTTTATGTGTGGTTTCTTTATGCTTTTGGCAGCATTTTATGAACATAATAATCTTTGATACAGAGTGTGCTTTAATTTTCTGATATGATGCAGACCAAGATGCATAAATGCTTTCCATTTCAGTTGTCGCCATAAATACTCGAGTTTGCTATTTTCTTTTTTTAAATTCTGAAACTACTGAAACATGGTGCATGATAGAGCATAATAACTCATGATTTTAAACTTAGTTTCAGTTTTATTTTAATCTTAGTTTTTAGTTTTATTTTTAATCTTAGTTTTAGTTTTAGTTTTAGTCTTAGATTTAGTTTTATTTTAACTTAGTTTTAGTTTTATTTTAATCTTAGATTTATTTTTAATTTTAATCTTAGTTTTATTTTTATTTTTAACTTAGATTTAATTTTGTAGTTTAAAGTTTAGATTAATTCTAATTAGTTTCTTATTTTAAATTGGTTTTTATTTGTTGATTAGTCTTTGATTTTAGATTAATTTCTAGTTCTATATCAATTATCTTTTAAATTAGAAATAGTTTTATGAGAATTAGATTTTTAACTTTAAAATTAGATTTAGTTTTAATGTAGATTTTAGTTTTTGACTTTTAGTTTTTAATTTTTTTTCTTAAATTAGATTTAGCTTTCTAACTAGATTTAACATTTTTTTAAGATTTAATTTGTAATTTAGAACATAAGATTAATTTAATTTAGTTTAGGTTAGATTCTAATTTAGATTTAATTTAGCTTTTTAGATTTTAAATTAGATTTAATTTCGATTTTAATTAACTTTGATGTAGATTTAATTTAGATTTTAATTTAGAATTAACTTTAATTTTAATTTAGATTTTAACCTTCACTTTAGCTTTTAATTTTTAATTTAAATTTTTTCTTAATTTATCTTTTAGTTTAAATTAGATTTAGCTTTTAATTTTAATTTAGATCTAATCTCTAATGTAGATTTAGTCTTTTAATCTAGATTTTGATTTTTTTTAATTTAGATTTAACTTAGAATTTAGATTCAATCATTGAGAGTTTATTTTGTTTTAAACTGGATTCTAGGGTAAATGCTATTTTTTATTTTTTATAGTTTTGTTTTATTGGGGGACTAATTTTATTAATTTGGGTTCTCTTGCAGGTTCGTTTGGTAGAGAATTGAAAATCAAAACATACGCTTGTCGAAGAAAGGAGGCATTATTTTGATGTAAGACATTCGTCGAAGACATGATTTTGAAACCAATTGTCTTTTAGATTATAAAACACTTCAATTGGTGCATTAAAAATGAACAATTATATTTTCTCACATAGACTTAACTAGGGGTTCAATGAACACTATTTTCTGCGCTTGAAGGTGGTAGGTGATTATGCTCTCACCTTGTGCAAAATAGGTGATCAAAAATTCAGACCCATCTATTTTATGTGTCACCCTGATTCAATAATCGAAGTATCCTCTCCCCTTACGCATTTGTGCGGTCCTGGGTGCAAGAGAAATGATTATTGACTCTAGAACTTGGGTCTGCCTTGGTGGGGAAAAGTACTGACCCCAAGGTGACTCAGACCGGCAACAAAGCTTTTTTTCCAAGCTACCCTCGATTGATATATAAATGTGAATCGTAAGGGAAAGCCTAGGATTACGAGTGCGGATGTGTCATACGAACCAAGTAGTACTCCCCAAAACCCTATTGAGCATAACCTCTTCAGATTGGAGTGCCTTCTAAATAGATCTTAATCTTGTACACCATGTATGGCCACTTGAACGGGGGTTCCAAACTAAAAACATTTGTGTAGTTTCAAAAATACCATCTATTTGCTAGCGCAACAATGGTCGTTGTGAAGACATCCACATTCTCGTAGTTCTTAGTAGACGTGATCAAACCGCCATGAGAGATTTATGGGGGTAAGAAGCTTGGTTGGCTTGAGAAGTGAGTACAACATAAGGGGGAGCTCGTGCAGCCAAGCTTCTCGATTCATCCGCTAAGAATAAGTGCGTTTGGGGAAACCCACGTGGAATCTAGCAAATATAGTCCTTTCCAACCTTAGGATTTGTGCTGGTATTGTTAAACTCAAACACTTTGTCTGCTATGTCTTGTGTGTGTGTTCAAAAATAGACCTCAAACAAACATCACACCTAGTAACTTGCAACATCTCAAACTTTGAAAACCTCAAAGAGTCCAACAACACAAACATACAATGTGAACCTATCACTTGGATTTATTGGGGTCATCATCCTTCAGTGTTGATCTTTCAATGCTTGCATTCCACCTAGACCTTGCATTCCATCTAGACTTTGCATTTCACCTAGTCCTTGCATTCCACCTAGCTCTTGCATTCCACCTAGACCTAGACCTTTCAATACTTGCCTTCCACCTAGTCCTTGCATTCCACCTAGCCCTTGCATATTCATGGTCCTTACATATTCATATCCCTTTCATCCTATTCCTTGCATTTTCCTAGTCTTGCATACATAAGTGACATTACATAGTTCTTGCATATAGATAACACTCCACCTAGTTCTTGCATGTTCAACCCCTTTGCATATCAGGACCATCTCACCTAACCTTTGCATGTTCCAATAACTTAGTCCTTTGCATATTCATCATCTATCAAACTTAACCTTAGCTTGCACTTAAGCTACTCTTCCTAGGTCTTGAAATCAAACCATTGGCTATCTATCACCCACATCACTTGAGGTTCATCATCATCGAGTTAGGGAACATACCATTATGCTTGAGTCGGGCAATCCTTTTGGAGTCCATCATCTCCTACATACCCTCTCTTGATCATTGGTCCTTGTGTCTATCCATCATAACACAAATAAAGCCTTTACATCATAACCAACTTTGGACCTAGAGTTGTCTTTGAGCTCTTGCCTTCTTAGCTTGTCATACCATACCTTACCACTTCCATATCTCATCTTAGAATCATATCCTTTTCATTGCATCCTAATCTTAGGTCTCATACATTACCTTGGATTGAACATCAAAACAATCACCTATGACCCCTAGAACAAGAGAAAAAATGTTTCAAGAAGAAGGGAACCCTTGGGGAAGAGACTTTGATGGGGAAGATAACATTAGTGTTGCAACTAGAGAAACAAATGAAACTGATGATGAAGAAATAACTAAATCCGATATAGAAGAAGCAGTTAAGGATCATAAATTCACTAAACTTCTTACAGAGGTAGTCAAATGTAACCCACAACAATACTTCAAAGCCCTTGTTGATGAAGGAATCAAAATGCCTCCTGATTTTGACATGTCACGGCTCATGATGAATGGCCAACCTGAATCTAGTGAATCTAAACATCCTAAAACAAACAATGATGGTAGAATCAAAGATCATAGACCCATTTATCTATAACCAGGTTACAAGCGATCTTTAAATACATCAAAACCCACACCTACAAATGATCCTATTTTGGATGAGCTTAGAACATTGAGACAAGAATTGGACACCCTTAAGAACCGTAAAGCATCATCTCATAAGTTCTCCATCAAAGACATATGTCCTTATCCCTTCGATCCAAGCATACCAATGCCACCTTTTCCTAACCACTGGGACATACCAAAATTATGATAAGGTTTAGTTTGGAATTTTATTCTTAGCTTGGTATATGATAAGATTCTGGTTTGTTTTCTTTTAAATATGAAACTGCTTCATTGTTGAGGTCCAGAAATGATGGTTCTCCCACCAAGTTCTAGAGTCAATAATCGTTTCTCTTGCACCTAGGATTGCACAAGTGCACAAGTGGAGAGGATACTTCGATTATTGAATGGGGGCGACACATAAAATAGATGGGTCTGGCTTTCTAATCACCTAGTTTGCAGAAGGTGAGAGCATAATCACCTACCACCTTCAAGCGCAACAAACAGTGTTCATTGAACCCCTAGTTAAGCCTATGTGAGAAAAGACAATTGTTCATTTTTAATGCACCAATTGAAGTGTTTTCTAATCTAAAAGACAATTGGTTTCAAAATCATTTCTTCGACGAACGTCCTGCATCACAATATCATTAGTAGTTTTATGCCCCCTTTTCTTCGATAAGCGCATGTTTTGATTTTCAATTCTCTGCCAAACGAACCTGCAAGAGAACCCAAATTAATAAAATTAGTCCCCGAATCAAACAAAACTAAAAATAAAATAAATTTAGCATTTACCCTAGAATCTAGTTTAAAATAAAATAAACTCTAAATGATTGAATCTAAATTAAAAAAAATCAAGATCTAGATTAAAAGACTAAATCTACATTAGAGATTAGATCTAAATTAAAATTAAAAGCTAAATCTAATTTAAACTAAAAGATAAATTAAGAAAAAATTTAAATTAAAAATTAAAAGCTAAAATGAAGGTTAAAAGCTAAATTAAAATTAAAGTTAATTCTAAATTAAAATCTAAATTAAATCTACATCAAAGTTAATTAAAATCGAAATTAAATCTAATTTAAAATCTAAAAAGCTAAATTAAATCTAAATTAGAATCTAACCTAAACTAAATTAAATTAATCCTATGTTCTAAATTACAAATTAAATCTTAAAAAAATGCTAAATCTAGTTAGAAAGCTAAATCTAATTTAAGAAAAAAAATTAAAGACTAAAATTAAAAAACTAAAATCTACATTAAAACTAAATCTAATTTTAAAGTTAAAAATCTAATTCTCATAAAACTATTTCTAATTTAAAAGATAATTGATCTAGAATTAGAAATTAATCTGAAATCAAAGACTAATCTACAAATAAAAATCAATTTAAAAAAAGAAACTAATTAGAATTAATCTAAACTTTAAACTACAAGATTAAATCTAAGTTAAAGATAAAAGTAAAACTAAGATTAAAATTAAAAATAAATCTAAGATTAAAATAAAACTGAAACTAAGTTAAAATCAAACTAAATCTAAGACTAAAAATAAAACTAAAACTAAGATTAAAAATAAAACTAAAAATTAAGATTAAAATAACACTGAAACTAAGTGTAAAATCATGAGTTATTATGCTCTATCATGCGCCATGTTGTTGTAGTTTCAGAATTTAAAAACAGAAAATAGGAAACTGGAGTATTTATGGTGACAGCTGAAATGGAAAGCATTTATGCATCTTGGTCTGCATCATATCAGAAAATTAAAGCACACTCTGTATCAAAGATTATTATGTTCAAAAAATGTTGCTAGAAGCATAAAGAAACCACATAGATAAAATATTTCAATTTATAGCAGACCGTGAAAATCAAATCCAAATTTGAGGAAAATAGATCATTTTCTTCCCTTACAAATATTCAGAAAATAGCATGAGACAATGGAATAGATGTGTTTGAAATTGAAAAAAAAACTATGCCAAAAGAATTCATTCACAGTTCTCAGCAAAGGCCTTCAGAAATCTGCAGTCATGAAAAGAGACGACAATATTTTCTATCCTTTGCTCAAGACAGCAATAGTAGCAATGTAAGTAACCATCAATAGTGCAGCCAAACAAATGCTGAGTGGAATGAAAAAAATTTAACTGGAAAGATTTGAAGAGCAATGTAGGGGGTATGGTGATCACATTTTTTGATTTAAAGCTATTTTTTTAGAGCTTTTACTTGCTGTAAATGAATTCTTTTACACCCAAAACAATGTCTGAGGCATTCTTCATGACCAGAGGGCAATTTTAGAGATGTTTTGAGCATTTCAAACTACTTAATAGTGAGAAAAATGTGGCAGCAAAAAGAAAAACGTGATTTCATTTGTTTCTCATGCTTCTTCAACAAATTTGATGCTACTGATATGGTTTCAAACAACCCAACAACAATAAAAAATGAGACAACAATAAAAATGAAGAAACGAAGAAACGATTGCTCATTCATGTTAGGTTCACTATTTGTAAGCTCTCAAAAATGAATGGTTTTGTGGAGGAGAACCATCATTTCTGGACCTCAACAATAGAGCAGTTTCATATTTAAAAACAAACAAACCAGAATCTTATCATATTCCAAGCTAAGAAAAGAATTCCAAACTAAATCTTATCTTAGTTTCTGGTATGGAGTAAGAATCAGAATCTTAGCATTTTGTTTAGTTTCTTAGCTTAAAATAGTTTAAGATTCTAGTTTGTTTGCTTTTAAAAATCAAATATTCTTATCATATTCTTTAGCAGGATATATCTGGGGCATGTATGAGTTGATCAGTCTTTTTTCTTTGAAACAACATGAAAAACTGCATTGTCTCAAAGAGGGGCAAAGTGTAGACATTCAAATTTGTCCTCACAATCATCACATTATTCATCTATTGATTAAAATGATCAATTCATTCAATACTTTCTTCTATTCATGCATTTCATCAAATCATTAAAAAATCTCATTATCGTTTGCATCCGTCGCATTATCATTTTGCACTATCATTCATTATCATAATCATTCACCGACATTTCATAATAAAACTATATTATCATTTAAATCATATCACTTGCATATATCATCCACCTCATATTGCATTTCGTTAAATCATCACATCATTAAAATATTATCACCACATGATCATTCATAATACATAATAAATAATAATTGTTTATAAAACATTTCATAATCATTCATAAATTAAATAATTTCATTTCGATAAATTATCATTCTTACATAAATCATTTTCATCCACATTAAAAATATATGCATTTAATCATTCTATTATTCATAAACCCTTCACCATGCATGCATTTTGTTTAAATTACATAATGTGGGATATTTACATTTCCCTCTTTGCAAATATTTTTTCCCACATTCCATTTTCAAACCCTCTCCATCCTTAAGGAACTCTTATTTAAATAGGACTCTCTTCTCATTTTGACGGCTACACGAATCTGGCACATACACATATTTTCACAGCTTTGCTTAATCCATTCACTAACAGCCTCTTGATGCACCTATGCTTGCAAAAGTGCATAACAAGGCATTGGTGATAGGGAAGCAATGGAGATTAGTTTTACCTAAAATCATTTTGTTTAGTTTCTTAGCTTAGAATAGTTTAAGATTCTGGTTTGTTTGCTTTTAAATCTGAAACTGCTCCATTGTTGAGGTCTAGAAATTATAGTTCTCCTCCATAGAACCATTCATTTTTTAGAGCTTACAGAAAGTACTAGAAAGAACACCCTAATTATAATGTTTAGATAGTGACTGTTGATAATCTTGAAGGTGGTCAAGGACCTCTAATCGATGCTCATCAATAAATTCAAGCTGATGCAAATGATTAGCATGGTAAGTGCCATCATCAAATAACCATTTAATGGAAACTCACAAGGATAAATTTTCAAGCTATAAAGGCATGATAGCCTCAACACTATACACAAGGTTATATGGCATTGTGCTAGTCATCGTATGAACACTTGTGCGATAGCCCCACAAGGTGTATGTTAATTGAGTATGCCAATATTTACCATGTTCATTTATTGTTTTCCATAGAATGAGCTCAAGAGATTTGTTAGATGTTTCTACTTGGCCATTAGATAGTATGGTGTATAAAAACAATAGGATAGTATGGTGTATAGAAACAATGTTGAATGTAATTTTTTTCCAAGAATTGCTTTACCTCTTTGCTTTTAAATAGAGTACCATTGTAAGAAACAAGGGTAGAAGGCCATTTGAAATGAGATATGATATTGTTTACAAGAAAGCTACAAATTGTTTGAACATTTGTGGATCAGAGTGGGATAAATTTGATCCATTTCTTAAAGTAATCAATATCAGTAATGATAATGATGTGTCCTTTAGAAGAAGGAGGTGATATTTTTTTGATAATATCCAACCCCATTTTATGAATGGCCAAGGAGAGGTTTCACTTTGAAGCTCTTGAGTAGGAGCACGAATGAGATTATTGTGTTGTTGACATTGCATAAATTTATTAATAAAGGAAAAGGAGTCTTGCTCCATTGTTTGCCAAAAGCATCCCATGTGAATCAATTTATGAACTAGGTATTTACCAAGAAATTATCCACCCCCAAAACCCAAATGAGCTTCATGAAGGGTGAGGGATATTTTCACTTTAGTGATAAATTGAAGAATAAGACCATTATAAGATTTTTGATAAAGAACATCTGAAAATATAATGTATCGGACTAAAAGTTTTTGTATTTGAGTGTGAGGATTCTTTGTCACATCATTAGGAAAATATCTAGTCTTCAGATAATTATAAATGTTAGAATGTACCATTCCTTTGAGTCTATGTGAGTACAAAAAATAGCATTGAATTTATGTTGATTGGAGATAATAGGAGAGAAAATAATGTAAACCACAAAGTGGTATTCTTCCTTGCCTTCATCTGAAGATACAAGGGAGGTGGCACTCAGTATGGAATCTAAATGTCATTTTTCTCTCCTAGGAACACTGTCTATTGTGAAAAAGGAGAAATGATCAAGCAAAGATAAAGCCAAATATCGATACTGAGATAGTTTATTCTTCTTGGATTTATACTTTCCCATAATTTGATTTATAGTAAGCTTTGAATCACCATCTATGCAAATATTTTTTAATGTTTGATGCAATCGTGGCATGTAAAATAGCAATAAGAGCTTCATACTCAACAATTTTTTAGTATAGTGAAATTCCAATCAAAAGGATAGAGGAATTAGATTTCCTATAGGTGAGATTAAAGCTACACCCACTTTGGAGCTAGTTTGACATCTCAATCCATAAAAATACATCTCCCACATAGGTTCATGGTCAATTACAAAATGTTCCTCATTTGGAAATAAATTCAGGTTAGGGAAGGAGTGAGATGAGGGAGCTTTTGCTAATTGATTGACAATATCTTGATCTTTAATCGCCTTCTAGGTCACAAAATTGATGTCAAACTCAAAAAGCAACATGACCCATTTCACTAACCTTCCCGAAAGATCAGTTCTAGTGAACATATGATTTAGATCACTTTTCACAATGACATGATTTTTAGAATGAAGAAGATAATGTTGTAACTTATGCATCACAAAGATGAGATCAAGACATTGTTTCTCCATGGTAGAATAATGATTTTCATAATCAAGAAGAATATAGTTAATGTAGTAGACTTTTCTTTCCTTACCATCATATTCATGTTGAGCCAAAAAAGCTACTAAGGCATGAGGTGATTGATGAATCTAGTTTTTGGGCTAGTTATGGGCAGAATCCATAGTCTATTTTTGAAGTTACCATGGACTTTGATATTACATGCTTATACTTTTATAGTTTCTCTCAAACCCTAAAACATTTGGGTTTAATTCCACTTCTTCCAAGTTTAATGATATTAACCTATTATGTGGAATATATATATTAATCTTGCATGTGGTTAATGAATTTTCTTTAAAGGTGGTTATAACTATGCAATTATTATGCGTACTGACATTGTTATGTAGATATGATTGAGAATGCTAAGTTGAGAAATGTAGCTGCCAGCTGGACACGCAAAGGAAACACACGAAGGTCAACAGCGAGAGATTCCTATGACAACCACATGTAACCACCTTATGCTGATCTTTAATGATATTGAGCAATGCAGGAGTTACTGTAGTGGTCGAGTCCATGTTTGGGCATGCATGTCTAAATGGATTCCCTTGCATGTGTAACCGCTCTGCCACTCTCTTCTTCGCTTTCCCTAAATGGCGTCCTCTCAATTAGTGGGAGTTGAACGCCCTATTTAGTTGATAAATAAGGTTGGATCCTCCTTCTCAAGGGGGGGTTGATCACCAAGCTATTGTACAATCTGATAATTAGACATACTCTTTTGTATTTGCACTTTCCAATGAATGAAATAAGATTTTGAGTTGAATATCTGAGTTTGCATTAGTTTTAGAGGATACTCATCCAAGGGGGCCCACTTGGTGAGTAATATTTTCCTTTAGTTTAGTTAAATTAGTATTAGAATATGTTTAGTCCTTAGTTAAGAATCTAGCACCGACTGTTCCTGCAACCACTAGAATTCCATTCTGTGACTGTTCCTGCAACCAAAGCGGGCAGAGTAGTTTCTTGTTTGCTGCTCAAATTTTCATTTCTATTATGCATATTTATTTGGAGTTTTATTATTGAGTAGTGTTCAACATTTACTTTATTTATTTCCATGGAAATTACTTTTGGTATTAAGTCTCTCTCAGTTGTAGAATGAAGATGACTAATTTGAAGTTCCTAGTGCACATATTGTGCTGACCCATTTCAAGTTCATGTCCCTGGGTTGATAATTTGAATGTACCTTCATGATGGTTAAAATGGCTATCAATTTAGATGTCCAATCTCTGAATTGTGGTTGTTGTTGTGCATATTTTGCACACACGCCCCGCTGTAGGAAAGGACCCTCTTTTTTCACTCCTGGTGGGTTGCTTTGCTCCCACCTCATTTAGCGTGCCCCTCATTTTGTGTGCCACTTATTTTGGTGTCCTATTTGGTCAATGTTCCCTTCTAAGTGTCATTTTTGGTTGACCATATTTTTCCCCTAAAGTATAAAATTGCTAAGTCTTGGGTTTTATGGGTTTCGCCTCCCCGCTCGCTTGTTTTGCCTTTTCCTTCATTTTTGACTTTGGGGACAAGTTTCCCATAGATTTGGGATGTTTTTGTGGTGCCTAAGTGAACTGCCAAAGTTTCGTTAAGTTTTGGGAAGTTGCAAAATTTTCGTTCCGGAATGTCCAGGAACTTCGTTTGTCCCCGACTGTTCCGAAATTCCGCCTCTGGAATTCCATTTCCGAGATTCCGCCTCTAGAATTCCATTTCTGGGATTCTATCTCTGGAATTCCATTTCCAGGATTCCATCTCCATTTTTCCATTTCTTCCATCCATTTGCCTTAGGCCTTCCGGCTTCCAGAGCTCGGCCCCTCTGTGGCCGTTTCTGGGATTCCATCTCTGGAACGCCGTTTCTGGGATTCTATCTCTGGAATTTTGTTTCTTCCATCCATTTGCCTTAGGCATTCTAGCTTCCAAAACCCGGCCCCTCTGTGGCCATTTCTGGGATTTCGTCTCCGAAATTCTATTTCTTCCATCCATTTGCCTTAGGCATTGCGACTTTTGGAGCCCGGCCCCTCCGTGGCCGTTTTCGGGATTCCCTCTTCGAAATGCACTTTTCGGGATTCTGTCTCTGGAATTTCGTTTCTTCCATCCGTTTGCCTTAGGAATTCCAGCTTTCGGAGCCTGGCCCCTCTGTGGCCATTTCCGAAAGTCCATCCATCTTTTTCCGTCTAGGAACTCAATCTGTCCTCGACCGTTCCAGAACCCTGTGCCTTCGTGGTATCCTAATCCAAAATGGACTTTGACCCACATGCTAAAATTGCATCCTCTCTTGTATGAGACTTTCAAATTCTAAATTTGAAGTTGGGAGATACCATCCATGGCCCGGACTATCTGTCGTCCTTTCAAAATGGCATTTTGGCCTCTTGTTTCCCGAACATACAAGCGCTCCTCTGATTTGAAAATGGACTTTGACCTATATGCTAAAATTGGATCTTATCCTCCCTGGACCTTTTAAATTCCAAATTTGCAATCGGGAGATACCATCTGGAGTTTCATGCTCTATTCACCATTTTCAAAACAACATTCCGGCCTCTCGGTCTCGGAATGTTCCAATGCTCTCCAGTAAACTGCTAATGGCAATTCACACTGAATATTATGATGTTTTGATGATGCATGAATGGATCTAGCAAAGATTTTGTGAGATTTGTTAACATTTGCCTTGATTTGTGTATGAAAGCAATTATAACACTTCATGCATGCAGATTTCAAGAAGCCTACCGCGGGTCCATCAGGAAACCCATTGAGAAAGTTGAACAAGGAAAAGCATGTGGCTCCTATCACCATTCATTTTATGCCCACCTCTCCTCGTGGTGCACATCAATAGAGCTAACATCAAAAGAAGGCCTATGCCAAGGAAGTTTGTCCTATTTTTCACCAGATGATGATGATCTTTAGGGGTTGTCCGCCTGAATCAGGGGTAACCAATCCATTGATGCCAAGCATTGACAGAACCATTTAATCCAATGAGGAATTCTGAAATTCTATCGGGAAGAAGGCAACTTTCAGGTAGTTTCAGCTACAGTAAAAGGGAAATCAGCTAGAAGACAAAAATGCTATAGTGACTAGTCACTACAAGACAGAATAAGGAAAAGACAACAGATGTGTTTTAAATCACTGAATATTGTGGGGTAGGTGAAGCCCTAATGTAATTGAATTTAAGCCACACAATGTAAATCAATCCTAGACATTCATTTGGGCTTTGGAAAACTATAAGTAGTGGTCTCCCCCTCATTTGTAAGGGGTTGGAGAGCTATTGTAAAAACATTCTGCAGCAATAGAAAGCAACATTGCATGATCTATGGGTGTTACTTTTGAGTCTGCTCATTATGTGTGCATGGTTCTACCTTCCAAGTTAGTTTTAGTTATAGTTTCTTGAATGGAAGTGGTAATGGTGATTGCTGTTATAGTATTTGATGAGCTTTCAGCCCATACTTTTGGCACTTGTTGATGACAAGTTGCTGTGCAAAGTTAGCCTAGGCTTCTTTATTTGATTGCTGCAACTTAGTTCATTTGCATGTTCATGATGTGTGTATGCAAACTGAAAATCTGCAGTCCTTAGAAGATTGCACTGGTTTTGTGTAACTGTAGGTTTCTCTTGGCCAAGCAAAATCGAGTTTAGGGAGTTTGTCTACTGTAGTAGCCTCCATGATCAATTTTCATTCATAGTTTCAAATCCAGGAACCTTTTCTCTTCCCTGCCCTTTTTCATTTTTTTTAATAAGTAACCTTAGGCAAGGTTCATTGCACATTATAAAGCTAAATCCAATGATAAAATGGAGTTCAAGACTGCTGTTTGAACCTGCAGCAAACGCACAACAACTCTCCCACCTTAAAAACTCCATTTGCTGATCCAACTTTCCCACTTTGTGACTCATCCGTATGTCCACCTTGTAATTCTAGTAAATCACATAAATCAACTGATATATTCCAAGCACTGTCATGACCTGACATCCAAGAGACCTTTGGATAGTGTTCTACAATTTGATTGTGGAAAATTGTCTTTCAAGAGAGGGAATGCACCTACGTATTACCTATGTTGTGAAGTGCATAAAAACACCATCAACAGTTGTAAAGGCTTAGTTATTGAAATCATTGTAGGAGGCCGACAGTGATGCAAAGATATAAAGAAAAAATGGTCTATCCTACATAGCTAATGCTAAGATAGGAGGATTGGCCAAATAACTCTTGATTGACTCAAAAGATTTTTTTCACTCATCATCCCATCAAAAGTGAACATCTTTCTTCAATAAAATTGTTAAGGGAAGGGTACGATCAACCAACTGAGATACGAATCTGCAAATTACCTAAATCTTCCCTTGCAAACTATGTACTTGAGAGATGTTTCTAAGTGGAGGCATGTTAATAATTGCATCAATATTATTCATATTGACTTTGATTCCATGGTGAGAAACAATAAATCCTAAGAGTTTTCTTGTGTCAACACTAAGGAAAAACTTGAGAGGATTTAATCTCATCTTATAGAGATGAAGCCTTTCAAAAATAAGACAAATATTTTCTACACAATCTTGATGAGTTATAGACAACCAAGATATCATCAACATAATTTTCTAAGGTTTTGTGAATGAAATCATGAGAGATTAGGGTCATCGCACATTTTTAAGTTTCTCTTGCATTGTTTAACCCAAACAACATGACTACATAATAGAAAGTACCCCAAGGGCTAGTGAAGGTTGTCTTGTACTAATCCTCCTAGTTAATATGAATACGATTATAGCTTGAGAAGCCATCCATGAAGGAAAACAATGCATGGCTTGTAGTCAAGTCTACAATCATATCAATATTAGGAAACAAAAAATCATCATTAAGATGAGCCTTATTGAGATCACGAAAGTCAATACAAATATGAATATGACCATTAGACTTGCTAGCAATGAAAATATTTGATATCTAAGGTGAATAGTCCATAGGATGGATAAAGGATGCTTTTAATAGATTCTTTATCTTAGTCTTAACTAACAATGCAACCTTAGGATTCATCTTTCAGATCTTTTTCTTAACGAGATAGAATAAGGACATAGAACAATATTGTGAACCACTACCAACTCATCAATACCGTACATGTCCTCATATCATGACCAAGCGAAGATATCAGGATGAGAATGTTAAAATTTAGAATTTTATTTAGACTCTTCTAAAGAAAGGAACTTTCCAATCTTAATCATATTTTTAGAAGATTTAGGATCCATAGAAACATCAGTTTTGAAATGGAGGGAAAAGGTTTCCCTCAAAGTAAATAAGAGGTATTTTCTCTATTTATCCCTCTCCCCAATGGAATTTCATTAGGAAATAGATCACAAGGATTAGAGATTGAATTTCAAACTCAAAGGTGAGTCAATAATACCTAGATATCAATCCTTAAGATAATGGGATAGATATGAAACCAATTTGAAATGATATTCAATGCCTAAACTAAATGAACTATAAGACCTAGAACATTAAATGAAAATTATTAAAATTACATAAACTAAAACCACAGTTTATAGGCAGACACATGTACCATTCACCAAAAGTAAGATTTGAGCTCTTTTGAAGGAAAAGTTTAACCTAGGGCGAATGGGTCCTGGTAGTCCTTTCCAAAATTGCAAAAAATGAAGTTGTAGCCCTCTGTCTACACTCTACTCTTGTACCTACAAATATTTTTTTCCAGATCTAGACCTGCAATAAACTACAAACATAAAATGTTTGTTTGTTTCTATGGGGGTTTTCCTCGGTTAAACCCTAAGTTTGGTAATTAAACCCTGATAAGTGACAATGATTTGATAAATGATAGTATGTCCTTAAGTGAATTTAAGTTTTTTATGAGGTAACAGGCAAATAATCCCTACCCAAGTGCATTAGAGTATGATTCCTATATGATCAATGATGAAGATTCACTTAGGGAGAAATGAAGACACCCCAAATTAATTTGCAACACAATGATACCTTGTTGTAGGTCACTAGTAGAATGAATCTTGAAGATGGAAACACTAGAAAACAAGTCCTTAGGGTATGGGAAATGGCTAAATGCACCTCCCAAACCTAGAATACATCATGTTCCACCATTGGCATCAACCTTCAATAATGAACAATGCTTGATCAAATCTTGACAAATGAGCTTGAAGACCTAAAAATACAAACAATTCTAATCAAAGAATTCAAATTTTCTTGCTTAAATGTTATATCCTTGCTTTTTTTATTTCTATTCAAAAACCTCTAGTTTGAAATGGTGGAAAGACTATTTTTTATAGGCTTCTTCTCTAATTTCCTGAATATTAGATCCCGATAGCCAACAATTAAATATTAAGTTTGAATCATTAAAAGACCACCAAAAACATATTAGAAAATGTGTCTTGGCACTTAAAGGGGACCCATTCACCCTTGGGCAAATGGGTCCTGGACTAAAAGTCCAAGACACACATGATCCGAGGAAATTTTATGTTTGAATGCATTTATTTAATACATGTTTGAGTGTCAAAAAATGATATAAATAGGCTTTGGAATGCATAATAAATGGAATTGGGATTATTTAGGAAGTGTGATAATGCATAAATGTAAGGTCACTAAAATAGGTCCAAACTAAGTGTGAAATTGTACTAACTCCTAGAAGGGGGTACAATTTCCTATGCTACATTGAGCCCCCACTTTAGCAACCATATGATGGTATATGCATATGCAAGCTAAATTACTTGATAGTAAATCATGCTTCATAAAAATATTACCCATATGGATATTGTAATTCATTTGTGAATGTGGAGAATGAGCCCCCCATTGTAGTTATCTACAAAACCATAATGCTAGGAACTACATCCTACAAAATTGATTCTTTAGCTATTCAAATCACCTTAAAACATGTCAAAATTTTATAGAGAATCAAATTTGAGGGTAGATGTATGCCCCCTGACTCTTCTTGTTTTATGGAGGTGGAATCAAGGTAGCAATCTAACGTCATTGAATTTATAGAGTTTTGTTGTTGGAAATGCTTATGATAAGGTTATGAGATCACAACACCATCTATCAGTAAACATTGGATGAGATCAAGAGTAGAATGACAAATCTAATACAACAAAAAAATCAAGAATAGAGTTCTCTAGCTCCTATTAAAAATATTTGAGTGAAATGTACTTGTTAAATAACTTTACTATATTATAGTGCAAAATCACATTTTGACTATCATTTTGAGATTTACCATTTGAATATTACCTTGTTGTAGAGGAGTGAAGATGATGAGCTGAAGAACCTATTAAACCCCAAAATTAGAGGTTCTATAATCTAGGATTGTAGATGGTGACTGAATCACAAATTTTAGGGGAAAAAGGGGGGTTCTCTAGCACTTCTAGGGTTTTTCACCTAAAAGGAGAGAGGCCTTTCACACCCAAAATTTGGAGGGTTCATTCAAGATTAAGTGTTAAATGTGTGGTGTGTGTGTGATTTGGGATGTGTCTAAATACTGCAAACTAATGAAATGAACTAACTATTGAATGCAAACTAATGAAATGAAAATGTATGTGTGAACACCAAACCTGCACAAACTAACAAGAGAGTAACAAAACATTGTCAAACATGTTGGAAAGCATAAATCTATTTTTCCCTATGAAATTCTTGGAAGAACAAGATGGAAACATGAAATAAATCAAGAACAAAGCATATAATCAACTAAGTTAACCAAACCTCAATCCCATAGAGGGATTGGTGCTCATTTGATGTGGAAAGAAGCCCTTTACCAATCCCAATTGCTAAGCTTGTTGATTTGAAGATGATCCAAGTGTTGAAATGATGCTAAGTAGTGGATATGAACTCAAAAATAACATGGAAATGGTGATTGCTATGAACTAAAATGACTATAGTGATAATGCATGAAGTTGTGGATCCATGTTATGAAAAGGATGCCTCTATTTATAGAGTTCAAGGGTTAAATAATGAGAGGATTTTTATGAATGTGGGATAAATTGAGAGCCAACAAGAATGTGCCAAGTGTCACAATTCTATTGGGTGAGGGTGGATCACATTTTGGGAAATGTGTGAGTGGAGGAGGATGGAAGAGAAGTAAATGAAGATGGTTGCGAATTTGAAAATGGTGTAAGAGGAATTGAATGAAATTGGTTGATATTTGAGAGGATGTAAGAGAATTTATTGCATTTGTAAGACGATGTGATAGGTTTTTGAAAACCTTTGGAGAGAAATTTAATGAGAGGTTGTTGAGAGGAATATTTCTTGGAATATTCCTTGGTGATGGAAAATCGAGGAATTAAATAATTAATTGAAATTATTTTCGTGTGCAACCTGGTTAGTTGACCATGGTTGATTTAACTCTTGAGGAGTTAAAAGCTGGAGGATTCATTACTGATGATTACAAGATGGTTTAGGATTAATTAATTTAGAATTAATTAATTGGAAGAGGTTAGGGGTTTTGTTATATTTGATTTAATTGATTTTCATCAAATAAGAAGACTTTAGGAGAATTTAATTAAATGATTTGATTTAATTAAATATGATGGAAATTAGTTAGAAGAAGGGTGAATTAATCAATAAATTTAATTATTTGATTAATAGCTAAAATTGCTAAATTTAGTTAAATAATGTTGATTATTCAATTAATTGGTTAATTTGAAGTGATTTAGGAAGAAGTGGTGTTAGTTAATCAGAATCAGATGCATAGTATCAATCGGGACTTTTTCGTTGTCTACATTTTTCCCCTCTTTGAAGTGAGGTACTTGCTATGTTGGTTCAAAGAATAAAATTACCATGATCAAAATTTAAAAATTTCATGATTTTTCAGATACCCCACTATTTCCCTAGCAGAAGGAATTACGATGCCACACTGCGCCCTCGAGAGATTGAGTGAAAATTTACAAAATTAGGTTGAGCTCGCAAAAGTGATTTAACAATTCAGGAGCGAAAAATAGCCCATGGGATGTGAATTTAGGCTTACAATAACGAAAATGAGTCAAAAAAAGCTTTAGATGGCTTAAAACGGATAAAACAAGTTCAAAAACCCTAAAAATTCTCCCAAAAACCCTAAACCAATTGCATAAATAGGATTCGAGGGGTCATTTTCAAATCATTTGTGCATTTGACCTTCTAGAAACCTTGACCTTCTTTGAGGTGCTAAAAAATGGTGGCTCATGTGCTCCCCAAACATCAGAAAGTTTGAGTTTGTGAGTTCCAGTGGCCTCAGAATGCAGGACCCCCAGTACGCCCTTCAAATTTTTTCTCATTTTGCATGATTTTGATGCATTTATTAGGGCCCATTCAGGTCGATGAAATGCGATCCCCTAGGGTGCTGCATATATTATGGTCAGTGTCACTTTTGAGGATGTCGAATCGCATTTGCATTAGAGCATCACATGACGCTGGAGGGTCCTAGGGTCGTCGAGGAGATGCCTAATCACCTTTGCGAGTTCATGTCATGCAGCCTAAAAGGAATCTGGCATCGCCCCAAAATGTTGACTCACCCCTGCGATGGAGCGTTGCCTTTGATTATGGTTTCGCTTTTGCAAATGATAGAGCGTCACCTTTGCAAAAGTCGCACCACCTTTTCTTTTTGAAGATTTTTTGATTTTCAAAAATGCGTCCGTTTGATGAATTTTTGATGTCATGGGCATTTTGGATGCATGAGGTCTTGCCAGTGCTCCATTCGAAGGAGCGCATGAGCCAGTTTCTGTGCAGAGCAAGACATTTATTAGATGATGTACTATCCTTTCTTGGCATGATCAAATTTTGTCACATTGCTCAGATGCCTTAGGTGAGGATGTACCTTGTGATGATGACTGCATTGGTGGAGAGATGGTGGAGCGAGACCTCCTCATTCCATTTACTGACTAGTGAGGCCACTCTAATCTTGGAGGATGTATGGTAGATCCTGCAGATCTCCATACACGGTGAGAAGATTATCTATGATGTGGATGTTAGAGGCAATGTAATTTTTTTGTTATTCGACATCGACCAATATGTGACTGACAGTGGCTAGATTGAGCTTCAATGATATGAGGGGATTTCCCCTGATTTGAAATTGTTTGTCGGTGCAATGATCTTGGGAGTGCTTGTTCCCGACTGGAGAGTGAGAGAATGCAACATCGGATGCGGGGTCATTTGGTCATGCATGATGGAGGATATGGCTATCTTTGACTGGGGGCCAGTCATCCTAGCATCATTGTATCATGATAGGCACTAGTTCATGTACAACGAGGCCCGCAACATTGGAGTGAGTGTTACATTGTTTCATGTGTGGGCATACGAGCACATAGCCGTTCTAAGACCCACAATTTTAGATGTTTAGAAAGACCATGATGATCCCGCAATTTACAGGTATGGGGGTATGACCACCCTCCACTACATAGGCATTATAGGAATCCTGCACTGGAGGTGGGTCATTGATGAGGTGACACTATTTCGGTGGAGATCGTGGCTCGAGTTTCCCAGATTGCACGATGATGATGCCTAACTCTTTTACTATCAACAATCTAGATACATGCAGGGGCAAGAGCATCACATGATAGAGCTGTACCTCCCAGATAGGGTTTTTTGCCAATTTAGGGAGGTATAGGATGCCCTTGATGATAGCTAGAGATCCATATTTGCACGAAGGTCTACAAAGATGGCATGGGGGCAGAGGATCCCTCCTTAATAGGCCATTGATAATTTCTAACAACTTGTGATGGTGCCATGGGTATATTTTGATGGTACCATAGATGCGAGAACTACATAGGCCTATGACGCCTACTTTCGAGCCCACACTCTGATTAGATTAACATCTCTAGTGGTACCAGTAGTGGGCAAAGGATGGGTCAGAGGAACCCAGGTTGGTCAGATACCCCAATAGCCATGCCACTAGCCATAGTATGGATAGGATGGAGGTACAAGGCATGATGGGCACAATGGACATATCCCACCACTAGTGCCGCCCATTAGACATAGGCCACTAGCACAACCACCACCACCAGGTCCTGATACACAGGACAAATAGATAGTGGCATTGCAGGTGCAGGTACAAGTATTGAGAGGGCAGCTATAGCAGGCCCATGCATAGATTCATACCTTGATCTAGGATAGGGATTAGGCATGATAGGAGGTGGTGCAGGAGCACCAAATGATGTAGGTTGCTAATTTGGGACTGGCACAAGAGATGGGACAAAGGTAGCAACTAGAGGTTGTAGCACAATAGGAACAGGGGTAGGCCATAGTCCCAGTTGAGATGTATGGATGGGCGATGCAGGAGGCATCATACTACAGGCTAGAATATTATAAAGCCATGGCACCAGATTGAAGAGAGCTAGATTTCTCCCACCTCAGCCAGGTTACACCCAACAGGACCCCTCAGGCGGGACCATCAGGGTCACTTCATCTAAGCCGCAATAGTCACTATGGTGATAGACAGAGTGAGGGCAGCTCAGGGAACTAATGGCTCCCTAGACACCCTTTTTTTATCATACAACCTAATTTATGATGTGTATACATTCACTGGTTGAGTTTTTATTAGCTTCTTGTATATTCAATGATGACACTATATATTTGGTTTCGATGTATCATGAAATTGAACTTTATATATATATGAGATGACTTGCGATGATGTTTATTTTATTTTATGTGATGGATATATGGATGAATGGATGCATGTGATGCTTATATTATGATTCCTTATGATGTTTTATGATGCACAATGATATATGTTATGAATGAACATGGATCTACATGGATGTATGCAAATTTATATTTATGTGATGATATGTGATGGATGCAATGTCATGATATTTTTAACTTCCTTTTTAGTATCTTTTCCATATATGATGTATGAATGTATGATGAAAAGTTTGATGATTATGATAATGCTTATATGTGATCATGCAGTGGGTGGTAATGTAAATGTGTGGTTTATGAGATGCTTAGAATAAAAAATCTATATTATGAATGATAATGAATGATATTTCTTATTATGATGATATGCATAGTATGCTGACGGTTTTGTGGATGCAGGATGGATGCATATAGAGATGTTTTTATTTTTGAATGCCATGATACCATGTTAGTATTAGTATATGGAGAAGATAGAAGAAATATAAATCAACCCTTGAGTTCAAGATGATAATGGTGATGATATGCTTAGCAGAGATTGGGAATTAAAGTGCTTACTTTCCTTATTTTTGATAACACACATAAATACGATGCATCAAGGTATAAAGAACCAAGATGGTGTTGTACCTAGTGCGATGGAATTTGAATTGACAATTAGATAGGAGTATCCTTGTTCACACTTGGAATACCAAACCTTATTAGGATGCAGTTTAGATATTTTAAACATCTTGGACCAAACATAGAAAGGAAAAGATTCCTATGTGGTCAACAAGATACTTAAAACACCCTCCCTACAAACCAAAAGAAGTATGCATGACCAAGTTATATTACAAGAATATCAAAAAAACACAATAGAAAAATGATAATGATCAATGCATCATTCCTTTCTTTCTAAATTGTTTGATTAGACATCATTGAGAGGTCATTGGAATGAGCGCAATAAGATAAATAAAAAGAAAAGATCAAGTAAACAAACAAGCTAATATTCTTCATACCTCTAGCCAAGACTAAACTATGGTGATGCCTGATGTTAATGTCCATTGTAGGAAGGATGCATCTTAGGACATGATGTTATCAGGTGATTTTGGAACTAACTGGATGATGGGCTATTGATGTGTAGAGTTTACCAACTTGTTTCCTACTGACCTAGACTTAAGACCTTGATGTTTGAGTTTTCACTTTCAAATGCTATACTTGTTTCTGATTGTTTTGCCAAAGGGTGAATATGATGATTGATTTATTGTGAGTGGATGTTTATTATGGGTGAATTTTGAAATGGGATGGATGATTTTTTCAAATATTTGGATGTTTTTCATATTTTGAAATGTTTTGAGGCTGTTTTAGGATTTTTGAGATGTTTTACAACTGTTTTGATTTTAAAATTTTCCAATGTTTTGGTGTTTTCGAGATTTTGACCAAGAACCTAACCTAAAGACCTATCCTAGGGGTGTTGGGGGCTGATCAAAGATTAGCCTTGCCTACGTTATACACGCAGAGATCACGTAGTTTGATTGACACAAACTTGGTTATTGATGAAGATATGAACATGGATTGTTCAGTTTATTATGACAGAATCCTAAAGGACTAACCTAATGTCTTGGGGGATGATCAAAGATTAACCTTGCCTACGTTCAAGCTCAGAGATGATGTAGTTCAACATGATGACTCTCTTTTTGAATTTTTGAACTATTTTTTGATTTTTGATATGATTTGGATGTTTTTTAGATTTTTTGATGATTTTATGAATGTTTTTGGATTTTTTAATTTTGGGAAGATTTTAAGAATAAACACAAATTCGATCCAATGTAGGCATAAGAACATGCCCCCAACGTAATGCAATAGACTAACTCAATATGGGTAGGACAAACTGACCTTAGGAATGTGCCAAGTAGTACTAGGAGGGAACATGATACCGACATAGGATCAAGCTATGATGTAGACACAAATGTGTGATGGAAGGATTAATGAAATGCGATGGGTGAATGCGATGGTAGGTGATGCTTAACAAGTCAAATAATCCATGGTGGATGGAAAGTGATTATTTATACAAGGCACCTATTTGCCAAGTTTTCACCAAGGTACTTTCCCAAAGTGCCACTGAAGCGATTTTCACTAGAGGATGACTTTTTCTTTACTGTTTTCAATCCTTTTTCTGATTTTTTTGGACTTTTTTATATTTTTTTGATTTTTGGATTTATACCTTGCAAGTTTAGGCATAAAACATTTTGAGATGGGAGCTATTGATAGGATCTTGAAGAGGCTCTCCTTCAGATGTAGATAAATAATATTCTCCTGATTTATAACTTGTGATGATGAAGGGTCCCAACCAATTGGGTTCAAACTTTCCCTTGTTGTTTGGATTTGGAAAATTTTTCTAATTCTCCTTTAGTATGAGCTCTCCAGATTGAAATGACCAACTCTTGATCTTCTTATTATAGCTTTGCTTGAGGCAGTTCTGGTAGAATTTTAGATGGTTCAAAGCATCCATACACCACTCATCCAGTAGTTCTAGCTCGTTCAACCGTGACACTTGATATTCTTCATTAGTAATGATATTCTGCAATGATATTCTTAAGGATGGGAGCTCGATATCAAGGGGGAGGATGGATTTTGATCCGTAGACTAGGGAGAAATGGGTTCCACCTATAGGTGTGTGGATACTCGTTTAGTAGGCCCATAAGGTGAGATTTAATTGTAGGTGCCAGTCAGAACCAACTTCATTGACTGTTTTGTTGAGGATTTTTAATATGGTTTTATTAGAAACCTCACCTTGGACATTACCCTAGGCGTAGTATGGGGTGGAAAAGTGATGTTGGATATTGAACTTTTGGCATAGCTCTTAGACATATTGGTTTTTGAAAGGTGTCCCATTATCTGAGATAAGGGCTTGTGGAACAATATAACAAAAAATGAGGTAATTCAGGATGAACTTGGCAATCTACTTTCTTGTTATATAGGTCATTGGGATGGCCTCTACCCACTTTTTAAAATACTCTATGGCAGTGGTAATGAACTTGTGTCCATTAGATGAAGTGGGAGTGATTTTTTGAATGGGATTGAGCACCCATTGTGAAAAGGGCCACGGTGTTATAATCCATTGAAGCTCCTGAGCTAGTACATATACGAGGTCCCCATGTTGTTGAAATTACAAGTAGCTTTGGACATAATCATGGGATTCCTTTTCCATTGTAGGATAGTAGTACCCTATTCTCATTAGTTTCGTAGCCAAGGTCATACCACTAGAATGTGAACCACAAATTCCATTGTGTACCTCAGTTAAAGTAGTCAAAGATTCCTCAAGGTTAAGGCATCACAAGAGGGTTCCCTTGATACTCCTATGGTAGAGGGTGTCACCTAAGATAAGGAAACGGGATGACTTGTTAATACAGGTTTTCTTAAGGTTTGGGGTGATATCGACGGGGAGGGCTCCTATCTTTAGGTATGTGAACATGTCATGGTACCAAGGATCACTAGGACCTACGATTTCACACACGAACTCAGAATTTGGTACCTCAAAATTTGGTATGAGAAGCTACTCTACTAGGAATTCTTGTTTAGGGACATTGTGTGGGATATCCTATAATGACCTGATTATCACCATAGCATCAGTGGCTCTATTGTTTGCCCTTGGTATTTTCCCAAATGTGATGTCAATGAAGAATTCTTTGAGAGCCTCTACCAGTTTCTTATATGGGGTAAGATTCTCATCCTTTATTTGGTATTCATAATTGAATTGATTGATAATCAGTTGAGAGTCTCCATACACTTTAAGAGCCATGATCTACCATTGTACCACAATCCTGAGTCCTATGACAAGAGCCTCATACTCTGAAATTTTGTTTGTGCAAGGAAAATACAACTTATATGAATTTTTGTATGCAATCTCCTTATGGTGTGATGAAGAAAACTCCTACTCCTAACCCATCTTGTGTGTAGGACCCATCAAAATATACTTTCCAATGATCTGCTACACTTAGGTTAAAGTTTGACTCATCAATTTTTTTTATACCAATGGGTTTTCTAAATATATAGGTGCTTCTACCAACTGATCTATAATTACTTGTCCTTTGATGGCTTTCCATTCTACATACTTAATGTCATATTCTATTAGGATCATGACCCACTTAGCCATTTACCCTGTGAGTGTTGTTTTAGAAAGTAGATACTTGAGAGGATCTATTTTGGAGATGAGCTTAATCTGATGAACCAACATGTAGTGCCTAAAATTTGTGCAGCAAACACCATTACTAGGAAAGCCTTTTCAATGAATGTATAATTTAGATCATGTACCACCATGGTTCTAATGATATAGTAAATGGCCCTCTCTTTCCCTGTTTCATCATGTTGAGTTATGAGAGTGCCAAGGGCTACTGTGGTTGCTGATATGTAGAGTATCAAGGGCTTGTTCTGAATCAGTGGCATAAGGACTGGTGGTGCTAGCAAGTATTCTTTGATTTTATTGAATGCCTGATTAAATTTCTCATCCCATTTGTATGCTACCCCCTTGTGGAGTAGATGAGAATATGGGATATCCTTGGTTGCTAACTCTAGAATGAATCTATGAATGGATTAAAGTCTTCCCTGCAAGCCCCTCAACTGCTTCAGTGTTCGTGGTGCTTCCATTCAAGAATTTATTTGACTTTGGAAGGGTCTATCTTGATTCCCCTCATTGATACAATATACCCTAGGAGCTTTCCTATTTGCACACCGAAGAAACACTTCTTAGGATTGAGGCTAACCTTATATTCTTTTTTCATATCAAAGATAGAGCTTAGTGCTGCTATTCGGTCTCGATGATTCCTTGATTTGACCAATATGTCATCCACATAGTCTTCTATATATTTGTGAATCATGTCATGAAAAATAAAATTCATAGCTCTTTGGTATGTAGCTCCAGTATTATTTAACCCAAATGACATCATGTTCTAGTAGTAAGCCCCCCATGGATAGGTGAAAGTTGTCTTATGTTGATCATCCTTAGCTATCATAATCTAATTGTACCCTCAAAACATATCCATTAATGATAACATTTTATGTCCGAGCATCATATCCACAATCATTTCTATATTGGGAAAGGAAAATCATCCTTAGGGCATGCTTTGTTTAGGTCCCTAAAGTCAATGCAGATGTGGATGCCCCTAGTGGGCTTAGAAATAGGTAAAAGGTTTGAAACCCATTCTGGATAATCAATTGGTCTTATGAAGCCAGCGTCAAGGAGTTTTTGTAATTCTATTTTGAATAGGAATGCGATCTGGGGATGCATCTTCCTCAAATTTTGTCTAACTGGTTTCGCCTCTAGATAGATGGCTAGATGATGAACCACAACCTTTGGATCAAGATGAGACATGTCAGCATAGGTCCATGAAAATTTTACCTTTCTTTCTAAAAGAAATGCAACTAGAATTTATTGTTCCTCAGTCAAAAGTGATTCTTAATAGAAGGTTATGCGTGGTGTTTCTTCAGTTCCTAGATTTCCTAGATTACATTTCTCTGCCAAGACTGCTGGTTTTTCTTGATGAATAGCACTAAGGGGAAGATTGAATTCCTCATCCTTTGGTGCCTCAAAGAGGTTTTCACCATTGGATAGATCCTTTTTTTTTACTATTTTTGGCTCAGAAAGTGCTAAAATGTGGTTTTCACTTAAATACCTAGATATTAATTTTAGATTTTTAATTTTGTGACTAAGAGATTCAATCATTTCCCCGTAGTATGCATGCGTGTTCAGTTCAATATCAAATCCTGCCTTATAATCTCCACATGGTAGAGTATCCCATAGTCCCGTGAATTTTGAGAGAGCCTCATCATTTTTGAATGTGTCCAAGATCGGTGGTCGTTATTGGTCATAATCGATGAGTTGGGGGTAGACGAATTTTAATTCATTGGTTTGGTTACTTGGCTCAAAAGATAGGGTACTGATCATGAAATGGGAGGAATCCTCAAATAACATGGGTAGGTCGGCGATGGGGTCATCGTCACATACATCAGTTATTTCAAAGGTAAAGTTATCTAGAGATAAACTTTTGGATATTGGTAACTGAAGAGGAGCTTTGAATTTTTTAACTGAGGAACCTTTGGCATGAATGGTTATCTTCAGAGGGGTACATCCAAGGCCAAGATTCTTGATGCTCTTCTCAATAATGATGGGTTCTAATAGGCCGTTATCACTTTTACCAAGTTTCTTATTCTTTTTGTAGCCCATGCCAAGCATTAATTGTAGTCCTTTGTTATCATCGTCCATTGGGAGAGAAGGCATGGGTCTTTCATCTTGGTATAGCAGACTTGATATATATTTTTCATCTATCACTTCCTGGCTTAGGTCCCCCCAAATTTTGAATCTAGAGGGATCTGCTTTGAAGGTTTGAGATAGTGTGTCAATTGGCATTGGCCTCCCATAAGATCTAGGATATTGATGTAACTCTTTAATTACAAATGCGCTCTTATTCATTTTATAATCTCCACATCCATTGTCTTGGATAATGACCTTAATATCTCAGATGTCCGAAATGGAGGGTTTCTTTGTCTCAGAAGTGGAAGCTAGGGTTGATGGGTTTATATATGGAGATGTGGGTCCCTCATAATTCTTTGGGCTTGAGGGATCTTTTAGTACTTGGCCTCCAAATTCTTGCAATAATAAAATGGTTCGGGATCACCATGGACTGTGACTTTTTGATTTTGATAAGGAAACTTAACATATTGATTGAATGTGGATGCGATAACTTGCATGCCATGGATCCATGGGCACCCTAGGAGGATATTGTAAGGTAATTCAAGATCAAATACTTAGCATGTAGTTTCCATGATGGCTTGCCCTACTTGAATAGAGAGTTGAATGGTGCCTTGAGACACCCGTTCTTGATCATCATAGGCCCTGATAGTGATACCTTTAACTTTCTTGATGGCATCTTCAGAGAAGCCCAAATTATTTATTAGCTTGAGAGTACAAATATTCAACCCTGCACCTCCATCCACCAAGAATCATTTGACTTTATTCTTATGGACTAAGACTTTAAGATGGAGTGCACAGTTATGATATGGCTGGGTTGGAAGATTCTACTTAGAGAATGCTAAGAGATGTGGTGTTGTGATATGTTCAACCATAGCTTGGAACTGGTCTGCATCAAGATCTATTGGGATGGAGGTTGTAGCCAATTCCTTTTCTAGGATTTCCTTATGTGCAGGTGATATTTTAGTAATTTCATGATGGAAATCTAGGTGGGGTCTTTTTTAATTGATCCAGGACATTATAGCAACTAGGGATTGACTTTGGATTGGTGGTGGGTGTCATGGGTAGTTGTGATGGTCCTCGAATGGTAATTATTTCGCCATGTGTGGTGACTCCACAATCGGCTCTAGATCCTTTGATATTGACAATGGTGACCCACTCATCTAAGGATGCAACATGGTCGTAAACACGACTCACATTATTATACTTTTCCTTACCATTGTTGTTTCCCTTGTGATCGGGCATTAGATTCATGTATATTTTAAGATCTTGATTCCCTGTGGGTTGTTCAATGGTTATGTCTTATCGTCAATAAGGTCTTGAATCAAATTTCTAAATCGCATATAGTTGGCTGTCGTATGTCCCTTTATTTTGTGAAAATCACAGAGGTGTTTCTCATTATACCATTGTGGTTTAACCTGAGGCTCTTGATAATTTTCATAAATAGGGATTTTGATGAGATTTGCTTATACCAGCTGTTGCATGATAGACTCGATTGGTTCCCTAAGTGGTGTGTATTTTTTTTTAGGGGGATATTTGTTCCTTGGGGGTGGTCCCCCTTGAGTATTTAGGTTATTGACTGCTTGATTATTGGGTTGTTGTAGTGATGTGTTTGCTTTTGTTTTGTTTTGGTTATTGACTTGTGGTTGTTGATATGGTTGTGTTTGTGTGTTTTTCCTTGGGGCACTGCTGATTAATTTGGCATCAACGAAACCATCATTAGTGATATTTTTGTTCTTTACCCATGTGCGAGGTTTTTCATTGTAGTTGGTTGATGGACGATTGTCTTGATAAGTGGGTGTCCCCCTTGTGCTATAAGGGATCTTTCTATGTTGAGCGCCTTAGGGATTAACTTGTCATATGTTGTTATGCATTGCAATTTTAAATGAAAAGATAAGATCCCTTGAAGATTGGCGATGATAGTTCTGATTTGTTTTTCTTTTGGCATGGCCCACTTGCTTCTGTTGGCCTTAGATCTCCATCATTGCAAGAAGGATGCAAATGTTTCTCCCTTGGCTTGTTTTAGGCTGGACAATTCTTCCAAGCTCAAGTCCATGCCTATGTTAAATGAATAGTTTTGTATGAATAAGTCCACAATTTCTTGGAACTTTTTAATTCCAAGAGGAAGGTGGGAAAACCATTCCATTGATGGACCAACCAAGCTTCGAAAGAAGAGACACATTAGATACGAGTCATCATAGGCAACTTCCGTACAATGTACATGGAATTCTCAGATGTGATCTTTAGGATTTCCGGTTCCACGTTATTTGTCAAACTTTGGTATCTTGAAGCCTTGTGGAAATGGCACCATCATAGTACTTCTATCAAATGGATAAGGGCATAGATTCACTTGTGATTTTGTTATTTTTCTTGATTTTATGATGCATCATTTTACGGATCAGGTGGTGGTATGAATGTGTTTTTGGGTGGTTTTGTTGCTTGGGCGATAGGTGGGGTGTTTTATGTACTTGGTGTTGCGCTTGTGGGAGGTTCTTGTAAGATTTGTTGCGCAAGCAATGTTTGTTGGTATGCATGTAGCTGTTGCTATTCCAAAAATTCTTGTTGTTGGTTTTGCTGCTGTTGCACAAACAAAGCTTGTTGTTGGGCTTGTAACTAAGCTACTTGTTGTTGTGCTTGATATTGTTGCAAAGCTTGCTAATAATCCCGTTGCTATAATAAGGCTTGTACTTTAGCTTGTTGCGCTTGATATTGAGCTTGTGCTTGAGCTTGACCTTGTTGAGTGGCTTGTGTAGCTTGGGTAGCCTATGCAACTTGTGTAACTTGTGTGGTTTATTGTTGTTGTAATAAAGCTTGTTCTTGTGCTTGGGTTGTCTATTGTGCTTGTTGTGCTTGAGCTTGTGTGGCTTGGATTTGTTGGAGTTCCTTTTGATAGGCTTGTTGGGTTGCTTACAAAGTGATGATGTATTTATTTTCCATGTTCGGATTTGGTGGTGGAGGTGGAGAATTCGAAATGGTGTTATGATATTTTGTTGAGGTGGTTGTTGAGGTGTTTGATTGATGACAATGGGTTGTGTGGTGGATGGTATGGTTGATGTGCTTGGTCCTTGGGAGACCACATTTTGAGATATTTGGGGTGTTGTTGATGGAGTGGTGATTGGTTGAGCCATTTGGATTGGTTCCACCTGGTGTTGTGATATCGATGGCATGCTTGGAGGATTCGGTATGTTGATTTGATTCATGATTGGAGGATTATTTTGGCTTAATTTATTTTGGATTGGTATGTTGGGTAAAGGGGGTTTCCCTAAACCTTGGATTGATATGGATGTTGGTGTTAGTAGGGGAAGTGGTGGGAGGATTGGTGGTATGTTTCCTTGAGAAAGTGATGATGAAGCATCAAAGATTCCTCCTTGTCCAAATAAACCCACTTGTCCTTGTGATACCATGGGGAGGGAGATTTGTGTATCAAGAGAATATGTCGGTGATGTGGTGAAGGTGGATGAATTGTTGGTGTCATGAAAAATGAGTGGAATGTAAGGATGCTTTGGGTCTTGAGGAATGGTATTTGGTAGACTCAAGATGGTGTTTTTGTCCAAGTTCTAGTTATTTACAAGGGTATGTGTTTGAAGAGTGTGAAGCAATGAACTCCCCTTGGTAACCATGGGTTGACTTGGAGCATGAGATGATATGGGTTGTATGATGGATTGGAAGAAGTTTTGGAAGGATGGTGCGAATGATACTGTTGGAATACTACCAAGAGGTTTTTCTACAATAGTGATTACATCAAAATCAGAAGGGATTTTAGCCCCTTCCTTTGATAATTCCATCATGTATTGTGAAGGATCGAGTCTCATCATTGTATTGAAAATCTTGTGGTTTTCAGGATTTTGGACTATATCCATGATTTCATCTTGGGTCATTCCTAGGACATTGTTGGTAAAATCCTTCACTTGGAAACCTCCCTCTTGAAGATCTTGTGGTTGTTGAGGAAGGTTGAGTGGGGGGTTGTTAGATCTGATGGGATTAAATTCAATTGCAGTTTGACTCAAGTCACTTGAAGTGGATGTCTCTTTGTTTTGCTCCATGTTTTTCTTATGTTGAGATCTAGTTTGGACCATAAAATAAGGGTCAACTTTTAGGAATATGGGAGTTAAACCTTTAATTCCTTAAGTTGGTCTAAACTTTAGGTACAAATAAGAAAATATAAGTTGATTAAGGATCAAATGATGGTGATAGGATAAATGAAAGATGAATGGTGTGAATGATTTAAATTTTAAGAAACCTTGGAGGAACAATAGACTTTAGCACTTTTGATTTTTGATTTTGGATTTGATTTGGATTTTGGATAATGAACTCATAAAACCAAAGGATGTTGGATGTTATCTTGGAATAAACTTGTCCAAAAGGTGATAATTTAACTGTGTATGAAGAAGGATTCATTCACACACACTTGGTCAAACAAGATGATTTTTTATTTTGATTTGAAGGATTACCAAAAGTCTAGTATGAATTATTTTTCCAAGATTTTAAGAGTTTTTTGTGAGATGGGACTTGATTGATGTTTTGGGGATGGATGAAACTGTTGATTTTGATCCTAAAAAAACTTAGAGAGACTTTTTCTTACAAGACCTAGGTATTGAAGAACATGCTATACTTACAAAGTGCTCAAATTTAAAGGACCAAACTTTGAATTAGATGAGTGGTTCAAATTTAGCATACATATATGGATTGTTCAAAGGAATGAGTCTATAAAACCTTGTGAACTTATTTCTTATCTTGGTGTATTGCTTGAGGTTGCACTTCCTAATGTACTTCTTGATAAATTTTTGAGTATGACACCTAAACTTGAAATTTTTGCATAAATACTTTTGCTTTGGGATCTTGACCTTTTTGGAAATCATGAGAACAAGCACATATGTGGTTCAATTTATATTTTATCTTTGCTTAATGGATTATTTTTACCACATCCACACTTTCTTGGTTAGATTTTCAAATTGAATGTCTATGTCTCAAATCCTTTTCATTCCACAAGGTCCATTGTGTGAAAATCAAGGAATAAAAGGTACATTTTTTCTATTGTTGACTTTAAAGAGAGAAAATTGAGATATAGGTCCCAATATTTAGAAGCCTCTAAGGATAGAATCCTTAGGGACAAGTAGTAATGTGGGGTTTTTTCTAAGGTATTTTTTCTTTCCAAAGGGTTTAAAATTTAATGACCTTGTTGAATGTTTGTTTCCAAAGTTTTAGATCCAAGAAAAGTATTTGATTTTGAAAAAATGCACAACCCTAGGATAGAAAAGATAATATTTGTTGAGTCTTCACTTAGATTTCTCCAAACACTAGACAAAGTGAACAAATAGAGATTTGGAAACATTGGCTCCCTTCTTGACACTCACTTCTTGAGATCACCAAATCTCAAAATCCTTAAAATCTAGAGATTAAAAGGTTTTTTCTGTTTCTACTATTGAATAGTACATATGTGAAGCAACTTCAAAATGATCGTTCTTGCATCAACAAATAGTAGGGATTTTGGCTTTTATATAGATTCATTCTTAATCAAGGCACCCATTTAGAAGGTCACATTAGAGGAAAGATCAACTCCTATAAGGAGAATCACTTGCTAGTCCGTAGGAGCTCTTGTATTGTTGAGATTGTTGGCTTTGTCGTTGCACCAAAAGATCAACCTAGTAATGCCCGATACAAGCCAGACTTAATATCCACGGGAGGCGGTTAAACCATGTCATGAATCTGAGTTCCACGCTAAATAACCAATGAGACCAAGGGAACACACCTTGCAACAATCCCCCCTAGCGCAAGCGAGGGATTCGAACCCGTGACCAACTCTGATACCAATTGTTGGCCTTGTTGTTGCACCAAAATATTGACCTATTAATTCTCGATACAAGCCAGAGTTAAGATCCATGAGAGGTGGTTAAACCATGTTGCAAATCCGAGTGCCACATTGAAAAACCAAGGAGACCAAGGGCACACACCTTGCAACAAAGATTTCCTCAATATTCAAACTTATATACCGGTTGGGAGAAGCTTGGCTTTAGCTCATTACTAGTTTGAGTCGTTCCCTTGGGGTGAGTACTTTTTCCCACCAAGGAAAGCCCTCTAAAGGTAAATAGTAGCAAAGAAGTACATTTGTAGTTTGACTGCCTAGATTGCATAAAGCACTAGGAGGGAGCACACACAATTCCTTTCCTTCACACTCGCATGATTGTTCAATTTTTAATCCCAAATTTGAAAGGTGTAGGTAATCTTGTAGACAATCAATGTCACTAAAATGATTTTGATTCTCAAGATCACAGTAAAGCGTGAGAGAAATGCATACAAAATTTTAATGACACTAGTGGTAAAGGAGATTACAAAATGAAGCAAACACAAATTCTTTTTAAATCCTCCAAAGCAATAATGATTTCTTTTTAGAGTACCGTAATTTGAGTTTGAAGTTGATTGTTCAATTTTAGTCTAAAATCCAAATTCTAGTAGCAATCTAAGGTTCAATTTTTACCAACATTACAAAGCTTGAGTTGTAGGTTAATTTTAAGCCCAAATTGATTTTAGTTGGTCTTAGAACATGAAATAAAATATAGCAATTGAAACCTTAAGCTATTACAAAAAGCATTAAAAAATGCTTTTATGCCTCCAACTTGATTTTCTTCTATTTCCTACAAAGGCGATGCTTTACTGTAAAGGAGACACTCTGTGCTTGTAAAAAGATGCTAAAAACATATGTGGTGCTTTGGTAAAAGCAATAGCGGTGCTCTGCAAAAGGTAGAGAGCGCGAATGCGGTATGGTTTCAAAAGTGATGCTCTGTTGATAGAAAGTAAGACTGAAGACAAAATATGCAAAGGCAGTACTCTAGCGAATGTGGCATGAAAGAGACATGCATATGTGACATGATGTGGCAAAGGTGACATTGTAGAATAGAAGCGGTGCTCTGCAGGCTCAAAATTGTACAAAGGCGATGTCACATTCTCGAGTCTACAAAAAATAGCAAAACCAAGAAAAAATGAAGAGATTAAGATGGTTATCCCTCCTTATAGCACCAAAATGTGAATACAAAACCTGCATAAACTAACAAGAGAGTAACAAAACATTGTCAAACATGTTAGAAAGAATAAATCTAATGTTCCCTATGAAATTCTTGGAAGAACAAGATGGAAACATGAAACAAAGCAAGAACAAAGCCTGTAATCAACTAAGTTAACCAAACCTCAATCCCATAGGGGGATTCATGCCCCTTTCATATAGAAAGAAGCCCTTTCCCAGTCCCAATTTCTAAACTTTTTGACTTGAAGATGATCCAAGTGTTGAATGATGCTAAGTAGTGGATATGAACTCAAAAATAACATGGAAATGGTGATTGCTATGAACTCAAATGACTATAGTGATAATGCATAAATTTGTGGATCCATATTATGGAAAGGATGTCTCTATTTATAGAATTCAAGGGTTGAAGAATGAGAGGATTTAATGAATTGGGGATAAATTGAGAGCTAATGAGAATGTGCCAAATGTCACAATTCTATTGGGTGAGGGTGGAGCACATTTTGGGAAATGTGTGAGTGGAGGAGGATGGAAGAGAAGTAAATGAAGATGGTTGCGAATTTGAAAATGGTGTAAGAGGAATTTAATGAATTTGGTTGAGATTTGAGAGGATGTAAGAAAATTTTGTAAGACGATGTGATAGGTATTTGAAAATCTTTGGGGGGAAATTGAATGAGAGGTTGTTGAGAGGAATATTCCTTGGGATATGTCTTGGTGAGGGAAAATAGAGGAATTAAATAATTAATTGAAATTACTTTCATGTGTAACTTGGTTAGTTGACCATGGTGGATTTAACTCTTGAGGAGTTAAAGCTGGAGGTAACATTAATGATGATTAGAAGGTGGTTTAGGATTAATTAATTTAGAATTAACTAATTGGAAGAGGTTAGGGGATTTGTGATATTTGATTTAATTGATTTTCATCAAATAAGAAGACTTTAGGAGAATTTAATTAAATAATTTGATTTAATTAAATATGATGAAAATTAGTTAGAAGAAGGGTGAATTAATCAATAAATTTAATTATTTGATTAATAGGTGAAATTGCTAAATTTAATTAAATAATGTTGATTATTCAATTAATTGGTTAATTTGAAGTGATTTAGGAAGAAGTGGTGTTAGTTAATCATAATTAGATGCATAGTATCAATCAAGACTTTTTCGGTGTCTACAAAATATAAAACACTATGTAAAATGACCTAAAATGCAAGCTAACGGTAATAGAACTTGAGGAGATAAAAGGGGTGCACCTGGAAACTAAAGTGTGATGTTGAGGAGCTTTGAAATCTTCCAGAATTTTTTGTTGAAGGTCATTGGGACACTTATGCCAAGCTGGGCGACTGAGTCCTACTATGTGGAGACTCTACCGGAACAAGTTTCAAAGAAATGGGTATCCAGATCTGTAAAAACCCCTTTTTAGGCCTAGCAGTGGGACTAATTCGCCAATGGTGGTGTCTTAGTCCACCTGTAGCTTTTGAGAATATCGAGACTGGAATATGTAGCTATCGACTTGTACTTTTGCTTCTGATAGAACTCTGGATCTGAATCTTCAGAGATTGACCTGTAGGTTGTCTTCAAGCTCCTTTTAGCGTTTATTGACTCTGAATGATGTTGATGGGAGGTTGACACCTTTTAGTACCTTACTCTTTGAAAAATATACATACAAGGCTTGTACAACACATATACAAATAGGGGGAAAATGGTTAGGGTTAGAGAATAGGGGTTTGCCTTAGTCAAACCCCATTTTGGTAATCAAACCCTAGAAGATGAAATGAAATGTAAAGGGAAAGATGATTGAACAACATGCAAGTGTAATAAATTACCAAACCCTTGAAGTAAAGTCTAAAGATATGCAAGTAATCAAATCCAATGGCTTGATGCTTGAAGTTCCTAGAGTGCTTGAATGCTTGATTCTTGAAGATTGCTTGATTGCTTGATTGAGAAGTATTAGGAGGATGAAAATTAGGGGAAAACCCTTAATCTATACATGATTTTCCCTAATTTCCCAAAAATACCTCATCGTAGGCTGACCTTAGGGTTTAGAAGACAATATCCTGTTATGCCTTGCATAACCACCCCATCTTTTGCCTTGGTCAAAATGGGTCCCCCTTTGTTATTTTTGTACTTAGTTGTTTTTGAAATAAAGTTTGGAGTCTAGGTTTGCCAATACTTTGTTTTTCTTTGGTTTCTCTATTGAAATCGGAACCGGAACTGAATCGGGTTTTGAAAGTTCTTTTGAAACTTGTTTTGGTTTCCATCCCGATAGTCTTTTTTTTTTGTCTTTTTTTTTGTCTTCAGCGGAACTGGAGTTGGAGTGGGTGTTAAGTTGGTCTTTTATCAAAATTTGCAAAATCATAATCGACTCCGCCCCCGCCTCCACTATTTTGGCTTTTGGTTTTAGTCTACTCCTTTTTGTTTAGTTTTATTATGTCAGTCTTTTGTTTTACTTTTTGTGTTTAGTTGATGGACCCAGAACCAGAATTGGAATGAGTTTTGGAAGTTTCTTAAATTTTTTGAATCAGTTTCCATTTAGGTTCCGCCCCTGTTGTTTTTCAATCGTTGAATTTTTTTATTGAAGTCACACTGTTGTGAAGTGTTGGTTCTCTTTTAGTTCTGACTCCGCCTTAGTTGCGTGTTAATGCATTAATGATAGTTGGTCATGTAGGTAGAAATCTTCATTTTTACCTTCATTTAAGGATTAAACGAGTCATTATTATCATTATTAAGAGGTTGGAGAGCACGAAAGAGCAGCTACAGAGTTCATTTGAGCAAAAAGATTAAAGGAGGAGAGGATTGTTGCGAGCGAATTAGTTCAGAAGGTTATCTAGGTTCTTTTGTATTCGAGGTAGGTTTTCTTATTGTTGTTCTTCATTTTATTTACTGTTGTGTGTTTTGTATATATATTTGCCCATGTTTGGAATCATGTCATTTTTATCGTTTCGTTTTAAACAAGTTTGTGATTCTTGGCGTGCTTGTTTGAATGGGTGTTTTATTTTGTTTGTCTGGTTATGTTCTTTGTTTCTATTACTTTTATTTTTAGTTCTTTCTATTTTAGGGCATGATCGCTTTCATGCTTTAGTCATGATTACGTTGTGCTATTTTGGATTTGTAGTGAGTTAGATTAAGTTTAGGTTTCAAATGGTGGTTAGTTAGACTAGAGATTTATAGTGAGTTAGGGTAAATTGATTCATCATTTTTACTTAGGGTTTTGTCGTGTTTTGCATTCTGGTAAATGGCAAGGTTTAAAATTCGTGCCCTAGTTTTTATCATGTTTATTAGATTAGGGTTTCATTGATCTCTGTGATCACTTTTAAATAATTAAAATATGATACCCTAGGATTTAGTCGTTCCCCATGGTCATATGAGTAAAGTGTTTTAAAACCTCTTTTCATCTAATGCGACCTTGGTTTTAGTCATGGAGTTATAGGTTAAATCGATAAAATCTTTGATGATGTCATGGTCAACCTGGGTAGAGATGGGATTAGAATCAATCTTGAAATTGAGAATTCTATTTTTCAAAAGGTATCGATTCCATTTCCATTCGGTTTCCGGCTCCGTGTATAATAAGAAATTTTTCTTTCAAATAACGATGACCATGTCAAAAGCCGAGGTGGAATGGAAATAGAATATGAAAAATGAAAATCTGAAGAAAACCAAATCCGTTTTCCATTCCGATCTCAGTTCTGATAACCTTCCTGATTTCGACTCTGAGCTCGTTCATTATTAATGAAATTTGTATGTCGGTTTTGGCTCCAAGTCTGATAGTGTTGTAAAAAGAGATTATTTTAGGTTGTGTTTCTGCTTGGTTCCGCCTCCAGTGCATATATGAAAGGTATGGTTTTAAAGTATGTTTTATGATAATATCTAAAGATCTAATTAGAGGTTTTGCTTGTAGGAAAGTTGAAAGATGTCAGGAACATCAGGCGAAGCTACTCGAAGAAACTAGCCTGCAGAAACATCAAAGGTAGCATCAAAACCAAAGAAGTTAAAGCCAGAAAAATTGCCTTATACCTTAAGGTATAATCACACGAGTCCAGTTGTGAAGGTGAGCAAGGTGGAATCAGATTGGTTAGATATAAGTGACACCAATTTAGGTCAATGAAATTTTGAGGAGTGGTATTCAGAAGCATTTGACAAGGATATTACAGTGACTACAGAAAGAATTGTTAGCTCTGGGTTAGCTCATATCGCTTTATTTCCTATATCTGTCTAGTGCCCGGAGTTAATCATGATAGTAGTTAGTGCTTACAATCCTGCTACCAGACTATGCATGGATTCACAAGACAATGTGATTATTAATCTCACTCCTCAAGCATTTCAAAGTATATTTAATGTTCTAGATCTAAAGAACTTGGTGCAATTGAATGAGGTGGAGGCCTTGGAGCAATATAGTAGGTATAAGGGATCGAATAAATCTCACTTAAATAAGAAGTGGTTGAAGATAGAAAATAAATCTCTAACCAAGCTTGCAGACCAGCCAAAGAGGGCGGATTTCTATGAAGAGGTATCAAGATTGATTGTGATGTTGTCTAGGGTGTTTGGGAAGAGGGATGCATTTTACTTCAAGGAGTGGATGTTTCCTTTTATTCAGACCATCTTGAAAGGAGAACAATAATTTGATTGGTCAATGATTGTCTTTCATGCCATACATGATCAGTTAACCAGGATCAGAGAAACCAAGTGTTTCTTTATGACTTCTTACATTGTATATGCCACAGCAAGGTTGGGTGTTTACCCAGGTTTGAATAGAGTGGGCATAATGGGAGCCTTGGATGGACAAAAAAAGGTATGGGAGCACTATGACCAATTATCTCTTCAGGATGCTGAGACTCATTTCAGAAGAGTCAATGCTGCATTTTTATATGTGGTCATCAATCAATTAAATGGAGATGCAGGATACAGGTTAAGTCAAGAAGCCATGGCATTCATTGCTGAATGGGGATGTTGGTACATCCAATACCCCAAATTTACATACTTCAGGTTATTTGGTTTTGAAGGTCACCCACATTTGCTTCCAAGGTGCTGCAGTAATAGGATAGTGCTAATGGAGTTTGTATATCAAGCTCTTGGAGTTAATGCTTGGTTTGGGATCAAACATAATGTTGGATGTGATAAGTTCCCTATGAAGTTGGGAGAATATAGCTGTCAACAATTGGTAGGAGCAAAGGTGGTTTGTAATGAGCTGATACAATTAAAGTTAGGATTATACATAGCTCGTATTTATTTTAATCCAAAAGGTAAGATGCATGCCTTGTTGGCTTCAGTGTTTACTAAACATTTCAATCTATTAGAAGACTTCTGAAGTGACTGGCAAGATGAGTATGACTTAAGAAAGAAGAATTATGAAAGATTATCGGTCTCACTCATGTCAGAGCTTGGTGTTAAAGAAAACATTCCTAACACCTTGGTGGATGATGGAATGGTGTTGGATCCATCCTATGAAGCATTGAACATTGGCACCAAGAGCCTAGATCCAATTGATTGGGATGTTGAAGAAAAAATATATATTAAGAAGATTGGAAGGATAGTGTTGGATAGAAGTGTGCAATGGTTAGTGCTAAGAACCTAGATTCCTCATGACCCCTCCCCTAAAAAGGGTAAGGGATATAGGAGGATCAAAAGGAATACACCTCACAAAGAGACATTAGAATTCTTTCCCCCAGATGTTGATGAGATAGAACTTGAGGCGGTAGATGATGGAGAGGAAATACAAGAATGAGATGTTCAAATAGGATTTGCTGTTTCAACACCTACATTAGGTGAATCATCCGCCCAAGCCCCACTTACAAGAAAGAAGAGTAAAGAGATTCAAGAAGGAGCTCTTCATACCATGGCTGAAGTTGCCAAGGGAAAATAAGTGGAGGAGGAAATTCTAGAAGTTGAGACAGGATATTGAGCAGATTTTGATACAAGAAGAGCAATGGAAGATGTTTGAAGAGGAAAAAAGAAAGTCTAATGCAAGGGCTACATTGAAGAAACAAAATGAAATGGATGCTAAGGTACAAGTTGATGCTCTACTTCACCAACAACAATTAGAGGCAAAACAAGTTGAAATTAAGGCAACAACTGATGAAGTAGAGAAGCAAAGAAGACAACAAGAATATGAGGTTAAAGTTAAAGCAGAGAATGACAGGTTAGAATTAATACAAAAAATCCATGAACTTGAGGAGGAGAAGGCAAGGAATTAGAGGGAAAAGGAAATCCTGGTTGCTAGGTTGAAACTTGCAAAGGAAGCTCAACAAAAAGAAGAAGAAGCAGAAAAGATAAGGAAGGAAAAGGAGGCCGAAGAGCTGATTAAGAAGCAGCAAGAGGAAGAAGCAAAGGTAGAAGAGCTTAAGGCTTCAGAGGTAGAGAGATTAGAAAAAGAAAGGCTAGAGGCCTTAGAAAAAGAGAAATTGGAAAGGGAGGCTCTAGAAAGGGAAGCTCTAGAAAAGGAAGAATTAGAAAAAGAAAGGTTGGAGAAGGATCGGATGGAATAAGAGAGGTTGAGGAAAGAAGAAAAACATAAGAAACTACAAGAACAGAAGGATAGAGAAGAGGCTGAAAAGCTTGTGCAAATGCATATACTACAAGAACAACAAGAGAAAGCAAGGGTTGAATCTCAATCCCAGGTAAATATGCAGCCACCTTCTATAGTTATTGCTCCCTCTTCCTCTATGATGGCTACTGCTCCAAGTGCTCCTACATGGCTAAAACTGGACCTACAGAAGAGGGCAGTAATACCTTGAAAACCTCTCAATTGGGAGGATATGATGAAGGAGATTGAGTAGGAGAGGCCTAAAAAGAAGGCTAAAATTCTACATTCTGCCCGACTGACAGACAAAGGAGAAATTGTTGCTGAATGTGCCATGCCAATGACAGAAAAGGAGTTAGGGGACATGAAGCTAATGGATTATCAGTCGAGTACTGTCAACTTGGGAAGGACCACTAGGAATCAACAAATGAACTTGATTGATGTGGTGGATTCAACAACCAAGTCAAGAATGATCAAGGATAAGCAAAAGAAGGATGAGCTTAAAGCTCAATTGGATCAACTACATTCATTCTTGAAGAGTGTCTCCTCTCCAAAATCACAACAGGCAACAACCATTGAAACTCCTATTTTGTTAAGCAAAAAGGAGGTAGATATTTGGTACAGGTAAAAGGCGAAGTGGAGATGCTAGACCAATGGGTGGACAAGTTAAACCAGGAGGTAGGTGCAGTTTTGGTAGAAATTTTTGAAGCCTATAAAGACACGGAAGGGTTAGTTATAGAAATGTATCAATACATTGAGGCATTGGAGAAACAAGGAGAAGAGTATAAAGAATACAGTGAGAAGTTAGAAAGAGTTAGTGTATTGCCTTTGGCTACTCTTTTGGAACATTTAATACTTGAGGAAGACAATAAGGATTTTGTGGAGAAAACTTCTCGTATACTCCATTTTAGAACTAACTTCTTGTGTAAACATAAGGATGAGATCCAAGAGGTTGTTAATAATTTGACTGAGCAGTTGGAAGAGCTGGAACCAGTTATTGCCATTATTGTAGATGTAAATGCATTTACAAAAGAGGGGATGCCTTTGAGTCAAATAAAAGAGAAATGGAATGAAAGATTCAAAGGACTCATGGAGAAAGAGGATGATGGAGAAGATTTGATAATAGATCGGTTAATGGATGTTAAGGAAGAAATAAAAGCTGTTGGAAGAGAGATGATAAAGATAAAAGGTATGAGGGAGTTTGCTGCAGCAGAATTGGATCGGATCAAATTTGAGGATAGCTCAATTGAAGGGGCTAGAAATAGATATGTTACATCAAGTCTTCACCAGTTACGATGAGTTCATGGCAGATCCAACTTTGCATGCATGAATCCTTGCATGCATGATTTTTTCTCTTCCTTGCATGTTGCATGCATGCAAAACTGACAGTCTTGGGGGTGCATGACTTCTTTTCTCTTCTATCTTCTATTCTCTAGTTAAACTAAACATCTAATGTAAGAACTCAAGATCAAATTGATCTAAGTTTCCAAGAGAATTTTGGCTCCTAAAAAGGTGGATAGCCTAAAATAGAAGTGAAGTTCGAAATTTTTGTATAATCTATAAATACCAGATGGGTATCATATTGTAAAGGTCAGCTAACTGAGAATAGAATTGGCTTACCTGAGATTAGGAGATATAATTTTGTAGTGATTTTTACAGAGATACATTGTACTTGATCTTTTACAATTAATAGAATTATAGGTTTTCTCGAAATATGGTATTTAGAATTAAATTGTTTGTTTGATAACGCTGATAAATTATAATCTATCTGTATGCATTGATTGTGCTGAACATAAGAGTTTCTTGAATGATGAAAGTCATTTGAAGGAATCAGATTTAAGGATTATCTTATTAGATTATCATTGAGTTAGAGTTATTAAAGTCTCTTGATCTATGACCTTAGCAATGAATGGATGTATGTTTTTAAATTTGGGAGATAGTTGTGATAAGCGAAAAGTGATATTGAATTAAGCACTTTGGATGCATGCAATGGTATAGTTTATGCTATAGATTGTGTGATGCTTTGGTTTTATGATCTATTAGAAATCATTCATTGTTGAAGGTATATATCCAAATACTAGATAAATTTGATTCATACTTATTGGTTTACCCCTTTTTCCTATCTTTTTCTTTTATTTGAAAACCCCATTGATTTACTAAAGCAGTCGGTAAAATGAGTCATTGCTTGAATATTTTTTTACCAACATAGGCCCCTTGAATATTACAGTTGCATGAACCAATTAATTGACACCAGACAGTTGAGAACCAACTACTAGGACCTTGGGAGTTAGGCTACTATATGTTGTCTTTCTTTTTTAGGAGAAATAGAGTAGAAATATTCTGTTTTAATGTTGTTTGTGTCATCTTCACCATCAACATAAATTGGCGCTAGAAGGAGGGCCTGAAAGGACAAGGTGGTGTGCATAGTGTCTTTCTCACTGAAGAAATATGGAAGGATTTTGAGATCCTCTACCGACCCTGAACCTTTACAAAAATTACAAACCCCGGTAAGACCTAGACCCCATGCTCGTAGCGTTTTGATACCTACATTACCACCACCACTCACTCCACTTGGATTTCGACCAAATCCACCTACGCCACCACCAGTTCAACCTACATCACCACTTCCAATTAGGCCCGCATCGCCACGAACTCAGCCTATACCTACTCAATGAATCCCACCAATGGCTTATTTTGTGAATAATCCCTCTCTGTTAGGGACTATTCCTAGGGGATTCCATGATTTACCAAAGAATCCAGAGAAGTTCTATCCAGAATACATGCATGGAGAATCGAGAAGTGCTGAGGAACATATATAGGCATTCAAAGATGCTTGCACATGAGCTCAGGTTGCTCACCAAGATGTGGCATGTAGATTATTTCCTTACTATTTAGGAGATATGGCATATAATTGGTATCTAAATCTGCCCCAAGGATCTATTTTGGGTTGGACAGATTTAGAAAATGCTTTTATTAATCAGTTTAGGGCTTATGTAGACCCCACAATATTATATCACCAATTTGCCACCATCAGAAAGGAACATCATGAGCCACTACCCTTGTTCAACACTAGGTTCCAAAGGACGTATCGTAGGCTACAAGAGCCTTACTTAGTGCCAGAGGGTATGGCCATATAGACATATCTAAGAGCTGTTGATCCTTTGATTGGCCTGTTCTTGCAAAGAACTTATGAACCCAATTAGATAGACTCTCTCTATAAAATTTACCATTTGGCTATCAAATTGCAACAACAGATAAGTCTACAACTAGCAGGTTTAGGAGCAACTCTTCCTCCTATGAATTATCAGATGCGTAATCCACCCTTATACAATACTATGCCTGGGATGTGTTATTCCCAATATGGACCTGCATATGAGTTATAAGCTCCACCTACTATGCCTTTCTTTGGTAATGGCATGCAAGATCACTCCCATCAACCTCAAAATCAACCACCACAAGGGGGAGGATCAACCCATGTTCATTCCCCAACCATAATCCAAAATGTGTAGAATGAACAAACTGTTGAACTCACAAATGAGGTAGATACTCTCAAGAAGACTCTCTCTTAGATGTCAAATGACATGGCACAGCTCATAAAAAATCCTCCAAATAATCAAAATCAGAATTACAACAATCAGGGAGGGTATAACACTCAGGGAAATTACTCCAATCAAAACCAAAATCAGAACACCAATCGGAATTTCCAGGGTTAGAACTCCTCAAATCAAAATTATCAAAATCAAAATAGAGGATACAATAAGAGGTTCAACAACAACAACAACAATAGGTAGTGGAATACTAGGCCTAACAACGGGGGAGTTCCCCATAATTATCAAACGGGTGAGGAAAGGCCACATACTGCTAGTGTTGTTGATTTGAATTTTATGACTAATTGATGTAGGCTGCATGATACAACAACACATTTTGAGGTTAATTGCCCAGAAATGGAGAAAATTGTGAAAATTGCATAGGCTGATGCCCATCCTCTAGCAGGAAATTCCAATCATGACAATGGGCCAGTCAGCACTGGCATGACTTATGAAACCATTGAAGAAAAATATCAATTCCCTATGCAAGGGGATAATGAGCCAGAGGAAGATGTCTATGATGCTCAAGCTTTCCAATCTAAGGGTGGTCACTTTCTAAGGAACCAAAATAAAGGGCCATTCACTACATCTGCACCCCCTAACAACATGGTTCCACCAAATCATAATGCAAATAACAATCCACCTCCACCAAAGGGACTTTCTAATTCTCAGAATAGAGGTAATCCACCTCCCTTTCCTAAATATCAAGTTAGGAATGATTCGGAGTTTGATTTTGTTACAGAATTACAAAGGCAAAAGACATCACTGTCTTTCTTTGATTTCATGAAGTGGTGCCCAGCTCAATGGGAGGTGGTATTAAAATCTTTGGAGGAGATAGATTGCTTAAAAGGGAAAGGTAAAGTGACTTCCGCAAAGGAGACGAATGCAGCTATGTATAAAGGTAAGACCTGTACCCCACCTTTCTTGTTAAGTTTGAGAATCTTTGGAAATAATCTACACAATTGTTTATTAGATTTTGGAGCATCAAGCGATGTCATGCCTTTTTTGATTTGTAAAAAGTTAGGATTGAGTCCTATTCCAGCCAATAAAAAGGTGATTCAATTGGATAAAACTGAAGTTAATGTTGTAGGTGAGTTGAAGAACATGCATGTGTAGGTTGGATTAGACCCAAGGATCCAGACCTATATAGATATTCAAGTTGCTGATATCCCAGAAACATATGGGATGCTTTTAAGTCGAGAGCTAATGAAGAGTATAGGTGGATATTTGTCCTTGGACTTCTCCCACATGTGGTTACCATGGAAAGAGTTTGCAACCTAGATAAGAATTGAAAGTGAACCTAGACTCAAGCACATGATCATGAAATATGATGCTCCTAATGAAGTAGCATATTTTGAAACTGAGATAGGTGTTTACAAGCAAGAGGAAGTTCTTACTTTGTCTGTAATCAGTCCTGAGGATACTTCACCTTTAGAACATAGTGATCCCATGATCTGCATCAACCAGCAGGTTTTAGTAAGAAAGTTGAAACAAGATAGGCTGGTTTTGGGAGCAGAAATTAACTTGAGTAGTTTATTACTCCCTAACTGGTGTAGGATTCACTATCACAACCATTCGGAGTTGACATGTCAGTCATGCATATATATTCTAAGTCATATAGATCAGCCTCGACAAGTGTGCCAAGAGAAACAAGCCCAAAATCCCACCAATGAGTTTTCTTTCCAAGTTAAGGATGCAACTATTCTTACAAGGGCTAGTCTTTCTCAACAGGAAGGTATTTCACCAGAAGAATAGACTCAGGTTGTTTGTTCTAAAACTAAAGGGGAGATTAAGGTATCCTAGTTCCCATTTGAGACATCTGCCCTAGATACTTTTCCCATATCTAAGGAATTAATGAGAAATGAGTTGGATTGCAACTTAACTCAAGAGGGTGTTCAGGAAGTAGTTGTTAAACAAATTGAGAACATAGAAAAATCCTCAGCTGAACTTTGTCTTGAGTTAAATTTTGAAAAACTGCAAAAGTCCAAGCCGCCACACCCTTTAGATGAGTTATCCCCTGTTGCTCCTAAAAAGAAAGAGCTCCCAGCCAAAGGCTAGTTATGGACTCTTAAATTTGATGGTTCTAAATCTAAATCAGGAAGTGGAGCAGGGATTGAACTAACTAATCCAAAGGGAAAAACTTATTTTGCTTCTTATAGATTGTAGTTTGGTTGCACTAACAATGTGGCTGAATACGAGGCACTTGCAAGAGGGCTTATGTTTGCTCATAAGAAGGTAACTGCTCTTACAGTAATGAGAGATTTTGAGGTTATTGTGAAATAGGTACGTAGCCAATACACATGCCATAACAAAAGATTGGCTGCATATAGAAACAGGGTTTGGAATTTAATAGAAGGTTTTGATGCCTTTGGGATTACTCTCATCCTAAGGGAAGCTAACCATATTGTAGATGCTCTTGCTGTTGTTGCTAGTACATTAGAGCCCATGCAAGAATCTAACCTTAAGAGGTTTTCAGTGGAGTTGATTTCAGTCCTAGCGATTCCTGATAATGTTAGACACTTTTAGATATTTAATGATGATCAACATATATTGGCCTTTTTGGAAAATTTTGATGTTTTTGAGGGGTAGATAATTGATGATTCTGATAGAGATCAGGGAGACTAGAATCCAAAAAGTGACAATCCGGAAGGGATCTTGGATTTAAAGAGCAATAACATCCCCAAAGGGATGATACCATTAGAAAGGATATTTGATTTAGATCCACAAGTTTATCAAAAGAATTCCTACAAAGAGTGAGGGAGGTAAGTATGAATCTATTAATTTGACTCACTCACGCCCAGAAAGGAACATTCTTATAGGGAAGACTTGTCCTCAGGAAATAAAGGATGAGATAATCAAGGTCTTAAAGTAGAATATTGAAGTGATAGCTTGGAGCTATGATGACTTGAAAACTTTTGATACATCTGTGATCACACATACAATTCCTCTTAAGCCAGAAGCTAAGTCATTTCGCCAAAAGCAACGCCTAGTCAATGCATTAATTGAGGCTCTGATCTAGAGAGAAGTATAGAAGCTTTTGGCTACAAGAATAATTTTTCTAGTTAGACACTCTACCTGGGTGGCTAATTTAGTTCCTATAAGGAAGAAGAATGGGGAAATTAGATTATGTGTGGATTTTAGAAATTTGAACAAAGCCTCTCAGAAGGACAATTATCCATTACCTTCCCTTGATGAAGTATTGCAAAAAGTTAATGGATTTCAGATGATGTCTTTCTTGAATGGGTATTCAGGATACAATCAGGTACTAGTAAGTCATGAGGATAGGATGAAGACTGCTTTTACTACAAAGTGAGGCACATTTTCCTACAGAAGGATGCCTTTTGGTCTAATCAATGCTGGTGCTACTTTTCAAAGAGCGATGGATGTAGCTTTTAAGGATTTGATAGGGAAATGTATAATTATCTATGTTGATGATTTGACCATCTACTCTAAGAATAGAGAAGATCATGCTACTGATCTGGAAAAGGTGTTAAAGAAATGTATAAGTTATGGTGTTTCTCTCAACCCAAAGAAATGTGTATTTGGAGTTTCTGAAGGGAAGCTCTTGGGTCATATTATTTCTAAGAAAGGGATTTCCATAGATCCTGAATGAGTGGAGGCCATTTTGAAATTGACAAAGCCAGGTAGCAAGAAGGAAATGAGGTCTTTCTTTGGAATTATCAATTTTTTTCAAAAATTTATAACAGGGTTTGCAGAGATTGTCAAACCACTTAACGAAATGATGAAGAAGGATGCGAAGATTGAATGGAGTGAAGAGGCTAAGTCTAATTTCATGCAGATCAAACAATCTATATTTGAGGCACCTGTTCTAACAAGCCCAGATTATTTAAAACCCTTTTACATTTATTCTTTTAATTCTGAACATTCATGTGCAGAAGTTTTGACATAGAGAAGAGAAGAGAACGAAGAAAGGCCTATAGCTTTTATGAGCTCTCCATTTAAGAATGCATAAGTAAGGTATTCATCAATAGAAAAACAAGCCTTTACATTGGTGTGAGCAGTGAAGAAGTTCAGGCACTACATAATCCGAAGTCAAGTGATGGCCATAGTTTCAGATCCAGCTGTGAAATCTCTTCTGAGGCAAAGTGAACTAGGGGAACAAAGAGGAAAATGGATGGCCATTTTACAAGAATTTGACTTGGAGATTCACCCAATGAAACTTGTTCGAGGCCAAGGTTTGTCAAAAGTGATGGCAGAAGTGGACAAAAGTATTACTTGTCAAAAATACATGGTTCAATCATTCACAAAGGATCCTTGGTATACAGATTTGGTTTTCTTCCTCCTCAATAAAAAGTGTCCAGAAGGAATGAATGCTACTCAAAGGAGAGCATTGAGGATGAAGAGCTCCCATTACATGCTTAAAGGGGGATCAATCTATAGGAAGAATTTTCAAGGAATCTATCTACGTTGTTTGGATCAGCAAGAGGCAAATCATGCCATAAGTGAGTTTCATGGAAGGCATGGGATAGGAAATGGATCTGTTGATGCTTTGGCTCATCATATTTTAAGGTCAGGCTACTATTGGCCTTATGTGTTTAGAGATGCACATCAACATTGCAGAACTTGTCACGTATGCCAAACTTCTACATCTAGAGAAAGAAATCCTGCAATGCCCCTACAATCGGTATATGAGGTAAGGCCGTTTGCCCAATGGGCACTTGATTTTGTAGGCATAATTAATCCAAATTCTTTTGTAGGTCATAAATTCATGTTGACTGCAACGGATTATTACACACGTTGGACAGAGGCCTTGTCTTGCAAGAATAGCACCATGGAGGTGGTCATCAAGTTTCTGACAGAGAACATCACAACCAGGTTTGGAGTTCCATTTGCTCTGGTATGTGATAATGACCCTGCTTTTTCTTCTGCTAAGTTTATTTCATGGGCTTATGAACATAAGATTGTGTTAAAATATTCTTCCAATTATTACCCTTAGGGGAATGAAGTAGCTGAGTCCACAAATAAGAACTTACTAGAAGTTATAAAAAAGTTGTTAGAAAGTAACCCTAGGGATTGGCACACCCAGTTGAGATTTTCCTTATGGGAAGATCGAACCAGAATTAAAGCAACCCTAGGGAATTCACCTTTTATGTTAGTTTATGGCCAAGACCCAATCTTCCCCATTCATTTGCAAATACCTGTTCTGAAGTTTATGTAGGAGTTTTATAATAAGGATGATAGGATTGAGGTTAGACTACTTAATTTATTAAACATGGAAGAACAAAGAGATGCTGCTTTGCAGCAATTCTCTAAGCATCAGGTTGTTGTTAAACGTTGGTTTGACAAAAGAGCCAAGATAAAAGCCTTTAGAATATCAGATCTTGTGTTATTATGGGATAAAGCTAGAGAAAAGAAGGGAGATCACCAGAAGTTTGATAGACTTTGGTTAGGTCCTTATCAAGTGGCCGAAATCTTAGGCAAGAATGCTTTTCATTTGAGTACCTTAACAGGAGAGCCTGTTCCATTACCAGTTAATGGTCAGTTTCTCAAGCACTATTTTGGTTCATAGAGAGTCTGATGTTTTGAAAAAAAAAGTACAATGTTGTATCATATGTAATTAAGCTTCTGTTTAGGTTTTAGTTTTTTAGCTTTTAGTTTTTAGTTTTGGTTTCTAGTTTTTGTTTTTGTTTGTTTTCTTTCTTTGTTTTGTTTGTTTGTTTTGTTTTATCTTGTTTCGTTGGGGATTCTCATTTTTCTCATCTCAAGACTTGGGGTTGTTATTCAAAGTATACTACTGGTACTAGGAGAGAAACTGGTTTAGGTATTCTCATCATAATCATTGAAAATGATTTCATTCTAAAACTTATGTTTTATGATCATTCTAGTTTGGCTTGGAAAAGTTATTAAGGATAGAAGATATAAATGTGAATATCTCATGAATTGTGATCAAAGATCTATCACCAAATTAGAAAAACATCTGCATGAGTAATTACCTATTTGTTTTAGAATGACTCTACCTTTGATTCAAGTGAAAAATATGATTCCAAGAATATCATGAGATCCATTGTAGTTCTCAACCCACATTTTAGATTCATTGAATCTGAGTATTTGAGATAGATGCATAAAAGAATTTCCACAAGTAAATTAAAAAAAGAAGAAGCAAGCTCAAATATCAAGTGGGTAATCAAGTATCTCTATCGAGGCTATGGATGCCTGGCTAGTAGTAGAGCAATGCTTTGTGAGAACTAGACATATCTCCATCAGGGCTATGGATGCCTGTTTGGCAACAGAGCAATACCCAGGATTTTTCTGCATGATAGTTAAAGGACTCAACCTATGTAGCTTGAATCTTAGGTATAGTTGTTCACAAATAGAGAAAGTATCTACAAAGAATGATGCACAATATAAGCACACACTCAGATTCAGAAATAACTCATGAGCACATACATCTGAGATTCAAACTCAAATTTATCCTACATATATCTGATCTTATTAAAGTTAAAGTGTTTATAAGCCAAGTAGTTTTTGGGTGACTGAAATTTTCTTTGGTTATTTTGAAAATGGGTAAACCATGTTCCCAGCCGAATCGCCATTTTTTATGCCTTGCATAACCACCCCATCTTTTGCCTTGGTCAAAATGGGTCCCCCTTTGTTATTTTTGTACTTAGTTGTTTTTGAAACAAAGTTTGGAGTCTAGTTTTGCGAATACTTTGTTTTTCTTTGGTTTCTCTATCGGAATCGGAATCGGAACTGAATCGGGTTCTAAAATTTCTTGTGAAACTTGTTTTGGTTTCCATCTCGACAGTCTTTTGTTTTGTCTTTAGCGGAACTGGAGCCAAAGTGAGTGTTAAGTTGGTCTTTTATCGAAAGTTGCAAAATCATAATCAACTCCGCCCCACCTTCGCTATTTTGGCTTTTGGTTTTAGTCTAGTCCTTTTTGTTTAGTTTTATTATGTCGGTCTTTTGTTTTACTTTTTGTGTTTGGTTTTGTTTTGTGTTTAGTTGACGGACCCGGAACTGGAATTGGAATGAGGTTTGGAAGTTTCTTAAAATTTTTGAATCAGTTTCCATTTTGGTTCCGCCCCCGCTGTTTTTGGATCGTTGACTTTTTGACTAAAGTCGCACTGTTGTGAAGTGTTGGTTCTCTTTCAGTTCTGACTCCGTCTTAACTGCGTGTTAATGCATTAATGATAGTTGGTCATGTGGGTAGAAATCTTCATTTTTACCTTCATTTAAGGATTAAACAAGTCATTATTATCATTATTAAGAGATTGAAGAGCACGAAAGAGCAGTGACAAAGTTCATTTGAGCGAAAAGATTGAAGGAGGAGAGGATTGTTGCGAGCGAATCAGTTCGGAAGGTTAGCTAGGTTCTTGGGTATTCGAGGTAGGTTTTCTTATTCTTGTTCTTTGTTTTATTTACTGTTCCATGTTTTGTATATATATTTGCCCGTGTTTGGAATTGTGTCATTTTTATCATTTCATTTTAAACAAGTTTGTGATTCTTGGCATGCTTGTTTGAATGGGTGTTTTCTTTTGTTTGTCTGGTTATGTTCTTTGTTTCTTTTACTTTTATTTTTAGTTCTTTCTATTTTAGGGCACGATCGCTTTCACGCTTTAGTCATGATTGCGTCATGCTATTTTGGATTTGCAGTGAGTTAGATTAAGTCTAGGTTTTAAATGGTGGTTAGTTAGATTAGAGATTTACAGTGAGTTAGGGTAAATTGATTCATTGTTTTTACTTAGGGTTTTGTCGCGTTTTGCATTCTGGTAAATGGCAAGGTTTAAAATCCGTGCCCTAGTTTTTATCGTGTTTATTAGATTAGGGTTTCATTGGTCTCTATGATCACTTTTAAATAATTAAAATATGATACCCTAGGATTCAGTCATTCCCCATGGTCATATGAGTAAAGTGTTTTAAAACCTCTTTTCATCTAATGCGACCTTGGTTTTAGTCATGGAGTTATAGGTTAAATCAATAAAATCTTTGATGATGTCATGGTCAACCTAGGCGGAGATAAGATCAAAATCAATCTTGAAATTGAGAATTCTATTTTTCAAAAGGTATCGATTCCATTTCCATTCTGTTTCCGGCTCTGCGTATAATAAGAAAGTCTTGTTTCAAAATAACGATGACCAAGTCGAAAGCCGAGGTGGAATGGAAATAGAATATGAAAAATGAAAATCTGAAGAAAACCAAATCCATTTTCCATTCCAATCTCGGTTTCGATAACCTTCCTGATTCTGACTCCGAGCTCGTTCATTATTAATGAAATTTCTATGTCGATTTTGGCTCCAAGTTCGATAGTATTGTAAAAAGAGACTGTTTTAGGTTGTGTTTCTGCCTGGTTCCACCTCTGGTGCATATATGAAAGGTATGGTTTTAAAGTATGTTTTATGATAATATCTAAAGATCTAATTATTGGTTTTGCTTGCAGGAAAGTTGAAAGATGTCAAGAACATCAGGGGAAGCTACTCAATTAAACTAGCCTAAAGAAACATCAAAGGTAGCATCAAAACCAAAGAAGTTAAAGCCATAACAACTGCCCTATACCTTAAGGTATAATCATAGAAGTTCGGTTGTGAAGGTGAGCAAGTTGGAATCAAATTGGTCAGATATCAGTGATACTAATTTAGGTCAATACAATTTTGAGGAGTGGTATTTAGAAGCGTTTGACAAGGATATTATAGTGACTATGGAAAGAATTGTTAGCTCTGGGTTAGCTCATATCACTTTATTTCCTATATTTGTCCAGTGCCCAGAGTTAATCATGACAGTAGCCAGTGCTTACAATCCTACTACCAGACTATGCATGGATTCACAAGACAATGTGATTATTAATCTCACTCCTCAAGCATTTCAAAGTATATTTAATGTTCTAGATCTAAAGAACTTGGTGCAATTGAATGAGGCGGAGGCCTTGGAGCAATATAGTAGGTATAAGGGATCGAATAGATCTCACTTAAATAAGAAGTGGTTGAAGATAGAAAATAAATCTCTAACCAAGCTTGCAGACCAGCCAAAGAGGGCAGATTTCTATGAAGAGGTATCAAGATTGATTGTGATGTTGTTTAGGGTGTTTGGGAAGAGGGATGCATTTGACTTCAAGGAGTGGATGTTTCCTTTTATTTAGACCATCTTGAAAGGACAATAACAGTTTGATTGGTCAATAATTTTCTTTCATGCCATACATGATCAGTTAACTAGGATCAAAGAAACTAAGTGTTTCTTTATGACTTCTTACATTGTATATGTTGCAGGAAGGTTGGGTGTTTTCCCAGGTTTGAATAGAGTGGGCATAATGGGAGCCTTGGATGGACAAAAGAAGGTATGGGAGCACTATGACCAATTATCTCTTCAGGTTGCTGAGACTCATTTTAGAAGAGTCAATGATGCATTTTTATATGTGGTCATCAATCAATTAAATGGAGATGCGGGATACAGGTTAAGTCAAGAAGCCATGGTATTCATTGCTGAATGGGGATGTTGGTACATCCAATACCCCAAATTTACATACTTCAGGTTATTTGGTTTTGAAGGTCACCCACATTTGCTTCCAAGGTGCTGCAGTAATAGGATAGTGCTAATGGAGTTTGTATATCAAGCTCTTGGAGTTAATGCTTGGTTTGGGATCAAACATAAAATTGGATGTCATAAGATCCCTATGAAGTTGGGAGAATATAGCTGTCAACACTTGGTAGGAGCAAAGGTGGTTTGTAATGAGTTGATACAATTGAAGTTAGGATTATACATAGCTCGTAAGTATTTTGATCCAAAAGGTAAGATCCATGCCTTGTTGGCTTCAGTGTTTACTAAATATTTTAGTCTGTTAGAAGACTTATGGAGTGACCGACAAGATGAGTATGACTTAAGAAAGAATAATTATGAAAGATTATCGGTCTCACTCATGTCAGAGCTTGGTGTTAAGGAAAAAATTCCTAACACCTTGGTGGATGATGGAATGGTGTTGGATCCATCCTATGAAGTGTTGAACATTGGCACCAAGAGCCTAGATCCAATTGATTGGGATGCTAAAGAAACAATTGATATTAAGAAGATTGGAAGGACAGTGTTGCATAGAAGTGTGCAATGGTTAGTGCTAAGAACCCAGACTCCTCAAGAACCAACCCCTAAAAAGGGTAAGGGATACAGGAGGATCAAAAGGAAGACACCTCCCAAAGAGCCATTAGAATTCTTTCCCCCAGATGTTGATGAGATAGAACTTGAGGCGGTAGATGATGGAGAGGAAATACAAGAAGGAGATGTTCCAGTAGGATTTGCTCTTTCGACACCTACATTAGGTGAATCATCTGCCCAAGCCCCACTTACAAGAAAGAAGAGTAAAGAGATTCAAGAAGGAGCTCTTCATACCATGGCTGAAGCTGCCAAGGGAAAATAAGTGGAGGAGGAAATTCTAGAAGTTGAGACAGGATATTGAGCAGATTTTGATACAAGAAGAGCAATGGAAGATGTTTGAAGAGGAAAAAAGAAATTCTGATGCAAGGGCTACATCGGAGAAACAAAATGAAATGGATGCTAAGGTACAAGCTGATGCTCTACTTCACCAACAATAATTAAAGGAAAAACATGTTGAAATTAAGGCAGCAACTGATGAAGTAGAGAAGCAAAGAAGGCAACAAGAATATGAGGTTAAAGTTAAAGCAGAGAATGACAAGATAGAATTAATACAGAAGATCCATGACCTTGAGGAGAAGAAGGCAAGGAATCAGAGGGAAAAGGAAATCCTGGTTGCTAGGTTGAAACTTGTAGAGGAAGCTTGACATAAAGAAGAAGTAGAAAAGATAAGGAAGGAAAAGGAGGCCAAAGAGCTGATTAAGAAGCAGCAAGAGGAAGAAGCAAAGGTAGAAGAGCTTAAGGCTTTAGAGGTAGAGATATTAGAAAAAGAAAGGCTAAAGGCCTTAGAAAAAGAGAAATTGGAAAGGGAGGCTCTAGAAAGGGAAGCTCTAGAAAAGGAAGAATTAGAAAAAGAAAGGTTAGAGAAGGAAAAAGTGCAGAAGGATCGGATGGAAGAAGAGAGGTTGAGGAAAGAAGAAGAAGATAAGAAACTACAAAAACAAAAGGATAGAGAAGAGGCTGAAAAGCTTGTGCAAATGCATATACTACAAGAACAACAAGAGAAAGCAACGGTTGACTCTCAATCCTAGGTAAATATGTAGCCACCTTCTACAGTTATTGCTTCCTCTTCCTCTATGATGACTACTACTCCAAGTGCTCCTACATGGCTAAAACTAGACCTGCAGAAGAGGGCAATAATACCTTCACAACATGTCAATTGGGAGGATATGATGAAGGGGATTGAGTAGGAGAGGCCTAAAAAGAAGGCTAAAATTCTACATTCTACCTGACTCACAGACAAAGGAGAAATTGTTGCTTAATGCGCCATGCCAATGAGAGAAAAGGAGGTAGGGGACATGTAGCTAACAGATTATCAGTTGAGTACTGTCAACTTGGGAAGGCCCACTAGCAATTAGCAGATGAACTTGATTGATGTGGTGGCTTCAACAACCAAGTCAAGAATGATGAAGGATGAGCTTAAAGCTCAATTGGATCAACTACATTCATTCTTGAAGAGTGTCTCCTCTCAAAAATCACAACAGGTAGCAACCATTGAAACTCCTATTTTGTTAAGCAAAAAGGAGGTAGATGATTTGGTATAGGTAAAAGGCAAAGCAGAGATGGTAGACTGATGGGTAGACAAATTAAATTGAGAGGTAGGTGTAGTTTTGGTAGAAATTTTTGAAGCCTATAAAGACACAAAATGGTTAGTTAAAGAAATGTATCAATACAATGAGGTATTGGAGAAACAAGGAGAAGAGTATGAAGAATATAGTGAGAAGTTAGAAAGAGTTAGTGTATTGCCTTTGGCTACTCTTTTGGAACAATCAATACTTGAGGAAGACAATAAGGATTTTGTGGAGAAAACTTCTCATATACTCTATTTTAGAACTGACTTCTTGTGTAAACATAAGGATGAGATCCAAGAGGTTGTTAATAATTTGACTGAGTAGTTGGAAGAGCTGGAACCAGTTATTGCCATTATTTTAGATGTAAATGCATTTACAAAAGAGGGGATGCCTTTGATTCAAATAAAAGAGAAATGGGATGAAAGATTCAAAGGACTCATGCAGAAAGAGGATGATGGAGAAGATTTGATAATAGATTGGTTAATGGATGTTAAGGAAGAAATAAAAGTTGTTGGAAGAGAGATGATAAAGATAAAAGGTATGAGGGAGTTTGTTGCAGCAGAATTGGATCAGATCAAATTTGAGGATAGCTGCATTGATGGGCCAGAAATAGATACGTTACATCAAGTTTTCACCAACTACGATGAGTTCATGGCAGATCTAGCTTCGCATGCATGAATCCTTGCATGCATGATTTTTTCTCTTCCTTCCATGTTGCATGCATGCAACACTGATAGTCTTGGGGGCGCATGACTTCTTTTCTCTTCTATCTTCTATTCTCTAGTTAAACTGAACGTCTAATGTAAGAACTCAAGATCAAATTGATCTAAGTTTCCAAGATAATTTTGGCTCCTAAAAAGGTGGATAGCCTAAAATAGAAGTGAAGTTCAAATTTTTTTTATAATCTATAAATACCAGATGGGTATCATATTCTAAAGGTCGGCTAATTGAGAATAGAATTGGTTTACCTGAGATTAAAAGATAGAATTTTGTAGTGATTTTTATAGAGATACATTGTACTTGATCTTTTATAGTTAATAGAATTATAGGTTTTCTCGAAATATGGTATTTAGAATTAAATTGTTTGTTTGATAAGGCTGATAAGTTATAATCTATTTGTATGGAGTGATTGTGCTGAACATAAGAGTTTCTTGAATGATGAAAGTCATTTGAAGGAATCAGATTTAAGGATTATCTTATTAGATTATCATTGAGTTAAAGTTATTAAAGTCTCTTGATCTATGACCTTAGCAATGAATGGATGTATGTTTTTAAATTTGGGAGATAGTTGTGATAAGCGAAAAGTGATATTGAATTAAGCACTTTGGATGCATGCAATGGTATAGTTTATGCTGTAGATTGTGTCATGCTTTGGTTTTATGATCTGTTAGGAAACATTCATTATTGAAGGTATATGTCCAGATACTAGATAAATTTGATTCATACTTATTGGTTTACCCCTTTGTCCTATCTTTTTCTTTTATTTGAAAATCTCATTGATTTACTAAAGTAGTCGGTAAAATGAGTCATTGCTTGAATCTTTTGTTACCAACACAGGCCCCTTGAATATTACAGTTGCATGAACCGATTGAGTGACACCAGACAGTTGAGAACCAACTACCAGGACCTTGGGAGTTAGGCTACTATATGTTGTCTTTCTTTTCTAGGAGAAATAGAGTAGAAATATTCTATTTTAATGTTGTTTGTGTCATCTTCACCATCAACATAGCCCACCAAAATATTGATATAATTTGATTTTTAAGCCTGATTGGAATAAGTCACCCAAGGTGGCGACTTGGTCCCACCAGGGAAAATTTTTTATTTTTCAGGAATTAAAGTATGATTAATGTTTCTTAACGGGGTTGTCTTCCAAAACAGACTTAAGTAGGGCCTATAAGTGCATAATGGGGCCATTTTAACATAAGAAAGGGTCAATTTATTGATGAAAAGCCTAGGAAAGTGTGAGAGTTTGTTACAACTCCTTACAACACTTTGAAATAAGGCTTGGTAAAGGGTAAAATGAGGTTATTTAGGTGAATTATTATAGAATGGTCCTAGAAAAGTTTGAAAGTTGGTTGGAACACTTCACAACACCTTTGCAAGACATCACTAGGTTTTTATTGATTTTCAAGCATTCTAGGTCTAATGTGAATGTGTTGGCCACATTACAATATGAAATCTAAGCAAAATAAGGGCAAAATCCATAGGAAAGGCCCAAATGAGTGAAAAAATTGAAGGATACTTTTTTTTACGACACAATGACATCTCGTTAGAGGTGAGTTTGAATTTACCTTCTCCCTATGATTTTCATATAAATTTTGCACTATTTATGCCTTTTTTCAAACATATTGAGGACCCCATCCCAAAATGGTGACCTTGTCCCATTTTGGTGACCCTATCCTGAAATGACGACCCTATGCTAGAGCCCCCATCTAAAAATGGTGATCGTATCCCATTTGGGGTAGAATGTCGAAGGGAAGTTTTTCTTTATTGTTAACTATTTGGTTGACTATTTTTATGATGCTACTATTGATTTCCTTTGCTTCTTTCAGATTCACCACATTTCTAACAATGATTAGAAGGACACCAGTTCTCTTTCTTCTACAAGCAGGTTACCTAGTTGATTGAAGAGGAGGAGGAGACACTTTGCACTATTGGTCTATTTTGAATATAATTAATGCCACCCATGAGGTATCATTATGTGATGTTGAGGGTGTTGGTACAAAGAAGAGACCGAGATACTTGCACTTTTGATCTCCCAATAGGTGAGATGATAATGACCTTAGAGGATGTACATTAGATTATTAAGATACCCATTTGGGGGTGAGATCATCCACTTAGCGGAGGATCACATAGGTTGATAGATGAGGCATGAGATTCAGTACTGTATTTGCTTCCCTATTGCTCTTGAGGATATTGGGGTCATATTGAGCTGTAATGGATTCCACATGCTTGCTCGTCGTTGCTTCTACAAATTATGTGTTACCATTGCACTAGCACTTGTACTTGATGGATAAGGAACACACCTCAAAGGTGGCATTTTCCACACAATTTCATGATATGGTGTAATATCCAGCCATATATGCATGGGGTCATAGTATGCTTGCTCATCTTTAATTAAATTTTAGTCAATTTGTTTATTGAGAGCTTCACATTATAGTGCATTGTACACTACTTTAGGTGTGGGACTTCAAGCATATCACATGCACTGGACTGATGGTTTTTTCTACCATAGTAGCCCTTGGTTATCTAAGAGCCTATAGCTATACATTAAGATGAGCATGGTAGTGTGGAGACTAGAGATTCCAGTTTGATAATTTAGAGGAGGATGTTATAGCATGGAGACCATATAGGACTATACCACAGTGGTTGGATCATACATGACAGTTGGGCAGGATGCAACATGATAGATTTTTGGATGGATGATAGGACTATATTGTTATGCCATTTTATTATGATCATGCAATGCATCAGTTTGGGTAGGTTGAGGTAGCACCTAGGCCATGACCTACATACTTGAGAGCTACACATAGTGGTGCTAGGCTCAAATACATTTGTTTTCCTACCATATATGACATTTATTTTAGTAGCTCAAATGATGAGGACCAGGATGTACATCCAACATCTGATTTGGATGTTGTAGGCAATACTATAGGATATTAGAGATGGTGGATGAGAGTACGACCTCCACATATCTTCCCTAATGATGATCTTGCAGGTGATGTCAAACCTCTTCTAGGTCATAGAGATGTGAGAGAGGACATGGTCATAGATTGTGATAACACATATAATAATTACATAGAATGGAAAATAGAGGAGGATCAACAACCAAGGAGAGAAGAGCCAAAAAAGGTCATAGATGCCCCCGAGGAGATACTGACATCTCGTCCTCACATTACATGAGCAGAGGAAGTGACTACAATAGGCATATCATCTCATGAGCATGGAGAGTGCAACCATGTTACACCTACCACCCTTCCTACTCATGTGAGGTGTCTTGATAGGGCACTTATTGAGATCCTAACTGGTAGACTAGTCATCTAGGTGATGATATGTGATTTCTCTTTTAAGTTTTTAAGTATGAATTAATATTGTTTTGACTTATGTTATGTTTTCCTTCTTATAGTAGGGACACACAAATGGCTAGAATTCTTTAGTGAAGTCATGCCAAATATGACATCACCTATGCCCCCATACTAGGTGATACAAGTAGAGCATAGGCCACCACCTAGCATGAGGTGCCATGCTGATCTATTTTAGCCCTTAGTGAGATGGAAGAAAATTCATGAGGATTCTATGAGGACAATCAATAATTTTAGAGCTATGGAGGAGGAGTTGAGATCTACACATGAGGAGCTAAGAGTTGCTTATGAGGGGCTCAGGACTGCATATGAGGAGCTTCAAGCCACTAGGGTTCCTTCTGAGAGTGAGGCACAAGATTTCATGTGGTTAAAACTGAATAGGTTGCAGGCAGAGGTTACTAGACTTCAGGTAGATAGGGATTAGATAGAACAAGAGAATATTGTAGCCCTAGTACGTGAGGGTATGTCTAGAGGTGAGGTACAAGACCTTTGAGATCAGATGATCTTTATGAGCCATTCCCACTCCATTGTCTCTCGATGAGCACGAACACCAGGGCTCAAGGAGTCTAGTAGCCATAGGCGTCACTAGGTGTACTATGCTATATCACACCACATTTTGCTACCGTGGTGATCATGTATATAATATTTATGATCTTCTATATATGTGAGCATGAGTTCTTGATTTTTATTAGATGTTAATGTGATATATTAAACAATCTTGGTAAGATTATTTAATAAATGTCTTCATGATCTAATTGTTATCTTATTAAGTGTGATATATCGAAATAGATTCTCTTATGACCTAATCTATAAATTAAATGCATGTAATGATTGAATTTAACATAACATAGATGATTGAAAAACATGCAAAATAAAGTAATAATTAAAATTAATGAATGTTTACTCTATATAATACAAGACACACCAAGAATGTTTGTCAAGAATGAAGCAATGTGAGATAAAATAGAAAACTATCTACTTAATCTAACAACATGCTTTAATATACATACTATTCAAAAGGGATGCTAAGTGTAATATCTACACAAATGTGCAATGTTGATAGGTTCTTTGAGAGGTGTACCATCGATTTTTGTTAATGTACATGATCCAAACCCACAATTTTTGTTGATTACATAAGGGCCTAACTAATTTAGACTAAAATTTCCTTTTTCACCTGAGGTGGCATTAACAATACATTGGTTTTCATATAATATGTGTAACTAAGGAAAAAAGTTAGGTTAGCATGAAAAAAAATGCACAATCAAAACCCTAGCTAAACAATAAAGTACAAAGGAGAAAATATGCATAAACAAAGGAAACTTTCACCAAACAAACTTCATGCCCTCCATGATTGACCTTCATTTCCCTTCTCCATTTGCTACAATATAAATTTTTCCCTCAGATTTTGATGAGCAACATTAACCTATGACAAAGCCCTAAGAAAACATTGAAGGATTATACTATTCAACACTAGCAAGTATGCAAGTATGAAGCAAGCCTAAAGTCTGCATCTTGGAATCATGAAGTCAAGAGGTGTCTAAATGAGACCAAAATTTCCTTTTTATAGAAAAGTCAATTTTGGATCAATGGCCAAGATTGAAAGTTGGCAAAGCCCTAAGATCAAAGGCCAAAACTGCATCTGACAACTAGCCATTAGGGTTAGGGCAACATTAGGTCAAATTTGAAATGAAGGGCCGAGATTTGTTTTTAGAAAAATCAAATCTATGGACAAGAATTAATGTGACAAAGAGATAATTGGCACATAAAAAGAGGCAAGTGGAGAATCAAAATTATTTGATTCAAGAGGCTGAGTTGACCTTTTGAATTAAAAATTAATTTAATTCAAAAGTGGTGGGGTCATGTGATAGTAAATACTTATTTCAAATTATTTACTTGGTGGGAAAATATAAAGTGGGAAATTTAAATAAACGACTTTATTTAAATTTAGGGTAAAAGTCAATAAGACAATTAAATAATTAATGATAATTATTTAATTGTGGAGAAAATGGACAAGGTGGACAATAATTAAATAAATCATAGGAATTTATTTAATTATAAGAAGACATAAGGAATTAATGATGCATTTAAGTAAATAAATAACATTTATTTATTTAAATAATTAGGAAGAAATAATAGATAAATGATAATTAAATAAATTTAAAAATTTATTTAATTATAAAGAGACATAAGAAATTAACGACATATTTAAACGAAATAAATGTAATTTATTTATTTAAATAGTTAGGAGGAATAAATGATATGAATGAATTAAATAATTAAGAATTATTTAATTAATAGTTGAGTTTGGACTATAGGACATAATTAAATATTTTAATTATGTTGAGACAAAGTATGAAAAGATAAAGTTTGCAAGCCTAGGACAATTTTATGTGTCTACATTTTCACCCTCTTTGTCATAATGTAGTTTATCACATTGTGACAAATAAAATTCAGTTTAGAATATGCCTAAGCGAAGGTACGGAGTAGCTATGCCCCCTCAGAAAAAAATTGTGAATTTTGGCCCGGTGCCAGAAAAATTTGGAAAGTGTCCGATAAGTCAATTTGATGACCAAAAAAACAATGGCGCAGTCGGTTTTGAATTCTGATGAGGTTATGACAGTCAACAGGGTGTTCAAACATGGTCAAATGTGCTACTAGTAATAACCCTTCAAGAAAACCATAATTCTTCACGTTATAAATAGGTTTGATTTGGGTAAAAAGGTAATTCATTTTTAGTTTTTCCTTTTAGAGATTAAAAGCTCAGAGAGAGAGAGTACTGCATGAATATGGTGATTTCAGAGGTAGATCATCATGGTTATCGAGTATGCACATATCGACGACCAAAGGGCGCAGACCCACCAGTATGTACCCTATACCCACTTCATTATTTTCTCATTTTTTGTGCTTTTTAGGTCGTTAAAGTTGGGGTCACAAATGCATCGCAATGTATTTACGTTCACGAAAGACACAAACACCATCATGTTGCACATATTTGATGCGTCACAACACAAGTGCGAAGGGTAGGATAGGTTTAGGTTTAGAGTGGCACAATCATGATCCAGTGTGATGCAAGTGCCGAAACACGACACAAGTGCCAAGTCATGCGACACAATTGCTAGATTGCAACGCAAATGCGGGATTATGCAACACAAGTGCCTTAAAGAAACACAACTGCTAGGGGGATCGACACAAGTGCTATAGAGTGATGCATCTTTAAAGTCAAATGATGCAATTGATATAGCGTGATGCAACATTAGGGTGAAGTGACACATTTGGCTATCTTGATGTAATTGATAGGAAGAACGATGCAATTGACTTTAGCCAGGGTTGACCTAGTTTAGACTCAATTTTCATGTGTACCTTTGATCAGATAGATGATAATGATGATTTTCAATGATGTGCTAGCCTCCATTTTTGTCTATGCAGAAATGATTACCACCCATTTATACCTGAGAGTTTTAGCTAGCGACATACACATTCAGAGATCAGCTAAGATAGGGTGAGTAGAGGCAATTGATGTGCCTAAGACTATTTCATGTGACCTATATTCCCATTGTTTGAGATAATATGGGCCTTTTGATAACACTTGCAAAGAGATGGCACTCTGAGACTTGCTCATCTCATTTGTCGACAAGAGAAGCCACAGTTACACTTGAGGATGTGTACATGATCTTATAGATCCCTATCAGAGGAGAGCGTGTTGTCTACGATCCTCGACAGGGATTATAGGCCATTACAAAGTACTATGAGCATGGGGATGTATCCCAGCTGGGGATTCATGGTTATGAGATTAGCTGGGAGTTCAAAGTCGAGCATTACAGAAGGTGGGATGCAATGTTGTGCACTTTGATTGTCATGGTCTTGATTCTAGATCACTGCGGTCATGGGTTCCCTATAGGATGGGGAGATGTACTTGTCAAGATGAGGTGAGATATGACAGTATTTTCCTGGGGGCCATGCCTGCTAGGCATGTTATATCATCAGCTTCATAATCTAGCATATAGGGAGGCGAGCAGTATCAACCGTGGCACCACACTTCTAATGATCCGGGCATTGGAGAATATTCTTGTATTTTGATTGCCTATGTGAAGAAAACTCACTGAGGGGATGCCATATGTTTATGTATATGCAGGTTTAGTTACATAGACTAGTGTAGGAGATATAGGGTACTACTAGCATGTTATTGAAACTTTTTCAAGATTTGTGTTGAGGCCATACAAAGACTATGGACAGTGGTCAAGATATTTCAAATAGTTCAAATATTTGATTAGTCATACCGTACAGTCATAGTTGATCATAGAGATGTGCCTACCCGAGGGGGTACTGAGATAGTGTGGAGAGAAGCAGGAAATTCTTTTAGGCACTGCGAAGTATGCTAGATCCTCACAAGAAACACTGTGGGGACTACTGATATCTATTCCATTGGCTGAGCAACAAATTGATGGATTGGTTGCACAACAATGGGTATGGAGTGGGGGTCTAGCAGATGCAGGGACCACCCTAGGTTATGATGCATGGTGGAAGACACATAGGCCACTTCCACTGACAGATCTAGATCAACCGATGCTATTAGATCAATGAGAAGTAGTACCACAAGTGCACTGAATAGGGCGAGGAGGTAGGGATGGAGGTAGGGGCAGAGGGAGAGACAGAGGCAGAGGAGATGGGGGAGATGTAGGGGGTGGTGGTAGGGGTCAAAGGCATGGGAGGAGGGTACAACAATGAGTTGAGCGAGCACCACTATCACCTATCCATGAAGTAGGAGAAGAGGAGGAGAGGGAGGAGGGCCAATAGGAGGAGGTCAGGGTAGAGGGAGAGCAGCCAGAGGGACCTCAATAGGGGGAGGGTCGTCAGGAGATGGAGGTGGAGGTGCTGAGGGAGGAGGAGGCATTGGATGTGGATGTAGAGAGAGAGGAGGATACAGATGTGGATATCATTGGTGATGAGGAGATAGTGTGAGAGGAGGAGATTGATTGTACAGAGGGACAAATCAGAGAGATGATGGTAGAGGGAGAGAAGGATATGGCTAGTAGGACACCATTGCCTTGAGATTCCATAGTTAATCATTGATTGAAATATATGCAAAGTAGGTTGGATGAGGCCCTCACTCGTATCAGGTCACTAGAGGTAGAGTTAGAGGTTACTAGAGTGGAGAGAGAGGTTAGACACTAGTTGGGAAATAGGAGTTGCATAGGTGGTGCTCAAAGTTTGCACGATTGTGTTCTTGGCTGGTGGGAGATGTGGTAAGAGAGATGGTGAGGGTGAGTTCTAGCCAGGCATGGTACATGATGCTTTATGAGAGGGCAATTCTGGTAGAGCAGTGAGATCCTATCCTTTCACAATCTTGGAGTGGGATAGGTAGTGGCAGCAACCAAAGCCACATCAGTGTTAGTGCATCCACCTTATCTGAGCAATCTTCAAGACACAGATCCTCACATAGTTGCAAGCATTCATCTGGGCATAGGTCCAACCAAAATCATGGATCGTCATCCTCAAGACACAGGTCTCATCATAGCCATCCATGGCTGATGGTTCCAGGATCCTCACAGAGTCAGCCGACAAAATTAGAGCATGTGTCATCAATGCCTATGAGAGAGCATTATTCACCCCATTGCTCACCTCGAGGGTATGAGGATAGTACAATTTAAGGTATATTATATTGTCATTATGTTGGGACATTTCATATATATTGACCATCGAGCTTGCGAGCTCTATTTTTGGGATTCCTCGAGACTCTATCCCGTGACATTATTTTTGAGATATATATATGATGCAGTTTTGGTGCAGATGTTATTCTATATGTTATGTTATGATGCATTATGATTTTATCATTTTAATGTGATGTGATGTATGCGATGATTCCTATGATGATGCATTTATTTATGATGAGATGCCTTAGTACTAATGATGATGCTACTTTATGTGTGATGGTTACTTTATGATGATGATGATTATGTTTTTGTCACTAATGGATGTCATGCTTATGATTATGTATGTATTATGTGATGTGCTGTGTTTTATTTTATGATCCTCAATTTTTATGCATTAATGATGTGGATGATGTATGTTAATGTGATGTACTGATGTACTTGTTATGTTAATGCAAATGGGTAAATGAAAATGATGTATCTGTACCAAGTGATGTAAATTCTACTATGTAAATGTGTAACGTACTAATGCATATGTTAAAATGGAGTTATGGAAATGAAAATATGCACATGGATATATGTAAATGGAAATGGATTTATGCAAATGTGATAATCAAAATGAAAATGAATTGATGTAAATGCAAATGTGAAAATGGATACATTTAAATGAAAAATGGATTTATGCAAATGTGATAATGGAAATGAAAATGAATTGATGTAAATGCAAATGTGAAAATGGATACATATAAATGCAAATGTGAAAATGCAATTTCTATATTTGAGTGTGTATGCGATAATGTTTTTTGTATGTCATAGGATATCATTAGGAGATGGAAGAGGAGAGATTATCCAACGAAAGGCGGTGGATGTTAGCACAGAAAAAGAATCCTTCAATATATTTCCAAGGTACTAAATAGGTGTTTCTTTAATTATCATTGGGAAAATTATGCTAATGGCTAAAAAACACCATGATATGATGTAGATCAATGGTGTGGAAGGTACACCATCACATAGAACAAGTAGTCACAAAAAAGGATGATCATGACTCATACGAGGAACTCAGTTGCCCTAGTCTTTTTGTCACAACCAACCACAAACAAGAAAGACAAGCCATGAAACGTCTTTGCTCCTCTAAATCCTATGTAGGACATCCTCGATGAACTAGTAGCATGACAATATAAAAAGACAAGAGAATCACCATGATACATCATTTCTCCTCTAAATATTTATGTCATGACATCATCGAGGAACCAATAGCATGATGAAAAACCAAATGAAAAATGCCAATATTAAAGATAGTGTTTGCCAAAGTGTTTTCCAAGTATGTCCAAATGTCAAATGTTTTGTTGTTGAGATGTCAGGTTTGACAAAGTCTAGGTTTGCATGACACATGCCAGGTAATGTCAAGTTCAGGAAGGACACATCTTGAATGATGTCGATGTCAAGAGGATCAATCGTAAAATGTCAAGAGAATCCCTCAAGATGTCGGATGACAATGTTGATGCTTAAAAAAGACATATCCTAAAGCATAGGTATATGACCAGAATTGTTCTTCAGAAAGACATATCCAAAGAGTAACCAAGAGTTGATAGGTTGACTTAAATATTAAAATTTAACCAAAGTTGACTAGCTAACCGAGTTGTCCACATGCTGGGGTTGACATGTCAATTTAGGTGGTGTTGATCAAATGATTGTCAAAGGTTGTTTAAGAGGTGCCCAATTTAGAACATTTGCAAGAAAAGGAAAATTGATTTTGTTTGACAAGTTTGAGAAAAAGGATTTTGGTTTATTTGAAGATATTTGACGTGTGTGAGAGTGAATGCGACGAACCCTAAAGGATTGACCTAGTGTAGCCTCAGGGGCTGATCGATTGATGGGCGTGCCTACGTCATACATTCAAAGACCTCATATTTCAACATGACCAATGACTTTGTCTTATTGACCAAATATTGAGTAATGATTTTATTTTGACAACCCAAAAGGACTAACCTAATGCCTCAGTGGTACATTGATAGATGGCCTTGCCTGTGTCTAGTCGTAGAGGCAACGTAGTTCAACAATGACAAAGATTGATATGATTGACAGGACAAGCTATGACTCTATTTTTGGAATTTTTTGGGTGTTATCTAGATGTTTTTGTTTTTTTGCCATGTTTTGATTTTTATTTTATTTTACGTTTTATGATGTTTTTTGGATTTTTTTTAGGACATTTTCTAATTTTTATAGATTTTTTCAAGACATTTTGCGATTGTCAGGACCATGTGAAAAATCCACTACAGTCAGGTGATAAAGGTATTGCCCCTAGTCAGGTCTAGGACTAATCAAGTTTGAATGAGATGGAAAAGGATTTGCATTGAATGAAAAGTGGAGGATATGTGAGGCATGGTGTAAACCATTGTTAGCCATGGAAAGAGATGGTAGGACTTATGACGACTATCATGAGGATGTCAAAAAATTAGTTGTTTATTATGGTGAAAGGTAGATGGAGTGATAGTAGATGGTGAAGCAAAGACTGACTATGCATGGCGCCTATTTTCTAGGTTGTCACCATGGTACTTATCCACAGCGCCATCGAAGTGATTTTCACTATTGGATGAATTATTTCTCTTTACTATTTTTGAAATTTTTTGACTTTTTTTTGTATTTTTTAGTTTTCAATCAAGCTCTTTGATGCTATGTGTAGAATTTGTGAAGATGCAAAATGTTTATAGGTTCTATCAATTGTTCCTCATTTGGAGTAGCTAACTGGTAAGTGCTAGAACTAAATGCCGCAGTGATGATATAAGGACCCAACCAATTAGGCTCAAACTTGTCGGCTTTCTCATAGTCAGACTAATTCTTTGGATTTTGCATCAAGAAAAAGTTTCCAATGTCAAAATTTTGGACCATAACTCTCTTATTATAACTGTAGCAAAGGTAATTCTTATATGCCTGTAAGTGAATCAAAACATTTTGTCTTTGTTCTTCTATCATTTCTAGCTCATGCAGTCTAGACTATCAATATTACTTGTCATCAATCAATCCCTTCATGGAGACTCTAAGAGAGGGGATTTCAACCCCAATGGGAAAGACAACTTCAGCTTCAAAGACCAATGTGAAGGGGGTGGCTCCAGTAGGTGTGCGAATGCTAGTGTGATAGGCCCATAGGGTGAGATTAATTTTTAGGTGCCAATCATGGCCAATGCCATTGACTATCTTCTTAAGAATCCTGATAATGGTCTTGTTAAATGCCTCAACTTGACCATTACCTTATGGGTAATAGGGCATGGAGAAATGGTGTTGAATGTGGAAACATTCACAAAGCTCTTAGACATCCTGGTTTCTGAAAGGATGACCATTGTCTATGATGATGGATTGTGGAACACCATACTAGCAAATGATGTAATTAAGGATGAATTTGGAAATCTACTTATCAGTTATGTATGTGAGGGGAATGGCTTGTATCTATTTGGTGAAATATTCAGTGGTGGTAATAATGAATTTATGGCCATTGGATGAGGTGGGATGGATTTTACCCATGAGGTTGAGTCCCCATTGTGCGAAGGGCCAAGGAGAAGTGATTGGACAAGTTCCTATGTTGACAAATCAATTAGCTCACTGTGCACTTGACATTGACAACATGTTATCACAAATTGAAGTTCATATTTTTCCATTGTCGGCTAGTAATACCCAAGTCTCATAACTTTCTTAGCTAAGGTTGGGCCACTCAAATGAGATCCACATATACCCTCATGTACTTCGAGTAAATGTTTTTGTGTTTCATCAGTGTTGAGACATCTAAGAAGGGTATTGTCAAACCTACATTGGTATAAGGTGTCACTAATGATGGTATAGCGAACGAATTTGCAGATAAAGGAGTTATGTTGGTTATGGAAAAGGTTCGACGGGAGGGTCTAGGACTGGAGGTAATCATATATGTCTTGATACCAAGGTGAATTGGGACCAATGATCTCACAAACCATTTCTAACTCAGGAATATCATAAGTGGGAACCAAACTATTTTCCACTAAGAACTCAAATCGCGAGACATTGTTGGGAATGTCTAAAAGAGATCCTAATGTATCCATTGCATTCTCTACCTTATTTTCTTTCTTGGGAATCTGCTAAAAAATGATCATGTGGAAATATGTTACAAAACTATCCACCATGCATTTATAGGGCATGGAATTTTCATCTTTGGTGTCATAGTCATCATTGACCTAGTTGATAACTAACTAAGAGTCTGCAAATACTAGAAGTGTCTTGATTTTCCATTTGATGGCCAATCGAAGTTCTACTATCAGTGATTCATATTTAGCTACATTATTAGTGCAGGGGAAGGAAATTCAAAATGACTTAGGGATAGAATCCCCTTGTGGTGTGATGAAAAATATGCCTGCTCCTGAGCCATGACCCATATGGGATCCATCAAAATAAAGTTTCCATGGTAACTTAGGGCTTACATGGAAGATAGACTCATTTGGAAAGTTAGCTACCAAAAGATGATCACCTTGGATGTGTGCATTTTTGATAATTTATGTCTCAACTTCTAGTTTGAAGCCTCATAATTCAAGACTTGGCAAAAAATTGACGTTCCCATCCTTTACCGCTATACCGCACCTGCCTTATTTCTGCCCTTACCGCTTTACTGTGGTGGCCTGGTCTACCCCTGGAGGTACCTCGGTGATAGGCTTGGTGCTTATCGCCTTACCACATGCGGTGAGTTTACTCACCACGATGGTCGCGGTAGGTGGCTTGCTGCCTGCCTCGCCGGTCACCGCTTTATCGCGGTCGGCGAAGACCTTTACCACGGTGGTCATGGTAAAGCCACCAACAATGGTCTATGGTGGTAACCATGGTAAAGCCACCAACAATGGTCTTGGTGGTTACCACCATATGATGGGTGGTGGGTCCTCTCACCGTAGTGGTCATGGTGAGACCGCATGCGGTCGACCTGGAAGTTACTGCCATACCATGGGTGATGGGTCCTCTCATCGTGGTGGCTATGGTGAGACTGCCTGCGATTTGACTGGCGATTACCGCCCTACCATGGGCTGGTCTGGCAGCCCCCATGGTAGCATGGTGTGATCGCCAGTGATTTTCCCTATGGCTTATCGCCACACCACAGGTCGACTCGGACCTAGCAGCGGTAGAGCTCAGAGGCGCATACCACCATACCACAATGGTTGAAGACAAGCTCGACGGTAGTGTGGGGAAGAATGGGTGAGTTTGGTAGAGCTCACTGCTTTATGTTGGATGGGTAGAGTCAACTTGGTGGTGGAGTGGTAGAGTCTTAGAGAGCTCGAACTAGGTTTGACCGAGTTGGACTCGGAGTCAAAGAGCGATAGCGAATGTAGGAAGGACACATGGCTTAGTGTTAGATGTTGATTGGCCAAAGGCCAAAATAGTAAGAGCAGTAATTGGAAGCCGATTTTAGCTGATGACAGGAACCCAATTTGGGTGGTGAAGTTATTGCTGGGTGGCTCAATGCAATTTGAGTAGATCGATTGCTTGCTTGAATGATCGATGCATGAACATGGAAGTTGTGGGATTGGTTGGAAGTGTAAATGTGATGAAGTCTTGTACAATCAATGTGAGGTTCATGGATAGGTACATGTAAGATGAAAGTCGATGTAAGAGTGAGGAATTCATTATATACTTGGTAACAGAGTGCTGCTGTGAGCTGATCAGAGAGTGAAGACTGACTAATTTTGTATGTAATTTTTCATTGCTGTAATACATAATTGTCTTTGCTTGGTGTGGTGGGTTTTTTACCTGAAAAGGTTTTCCCACGTAAATACTATGTCAACTCTATGAATGCTTATATTCTGTTATCCCTTTTATGCTGCATGTATTCATCTCAGTAGTTTTAAGAATCTATTAGAACTAGTTTTTTCTCTTCTCCTCTTTTGTATTAGTGTTAAGGGAATGTATTCCACACTGTTGGGTCATTATATCCACCCATGTTTTCCCTTCAAGTGGTATCAGAGCCTGGCCTGTTGTGTCATCCTTGAGAAAAAACTCAATTTTTTGTGCTAATACTATTTCAGTGGGAGTCTTGCATTGTTAAAACTTGTTTCTGTTTGAGATGGCGAGTACATCAGGTAGAGTAGATATTGAAAAGTTTAATGGCATCAACTTTGAGTTATGGAAACTCAAAATAGAAGACTTGCTGGTGGATAGAGACCTCTAGTTAGTAGTGTTTGGAACTAAGCCACAAAGCACAATGCAAGAGGCTTGAGATCTTGCTGATAGAAAAGCAAGAGGTCTGAAAAGACTGAGTCTAGCCGATTCTGTACTCCTGAACGTCCATGAGGAGTAGTCTGCAACTTCTTTGTGGAAGAAGATTGGTGATAATTATAAGGGAAATTCTTTGGTAAATAATTTATTCCTGAGGAAGAAGTTTTACTCCTTGAAAATGGAAGAAGGTGCATCTATTGTAGACCATCAGAACTCGTTTAATATGAGTGTTACTCAGCTGGCGTTTGTAGGTGTAAAGACTGAGGAGGAGGATCATTGCATGCTCCAGTTGAGTTCATTACCTGACTATTGGGATCATCTGGTGATGGCTATTGGAAGCACAACCACTGCATTCAAGATGGATGATGTGGTTGCTTCTCTTTTGTTTGAAGAAATGCAAAGGAAGTCTTCTGAGTTGGCCAAAGAGGCTCTTGCTATTCGAGTTAGACCAAAGGAGAAAGGCAAGAAGAAGGACAAGAAGTCAAAATCCAAGTTTGCTGGGAGATCAAAGTCTCCTAGTAAAAATTTCAAGGTGAGATTCTTGAACTGTGGGAAACTTGGTCATATCTGGAAGGACTTCAAGGAGAAGAAAAATAATGCTTTTGACAATGAATCTTCTCAAAGTAATGTAGACGCCTTCATTGCAGCAGCCTTGACAACTCAGGCATCAGATGATGTTTGGCTGGTTGACTCAGGTACATCCTTTCACATGACATCCAATAGAGAATGGTTCTCTAAGTATGAGAAGTATGATGGTGGAAAGGTGTACCTGGCAAGTGATTCAATGCTGGAGATAGTTGGTAGAGGAAGAGTCATAATTCAATTTCCTGATGGGAGAGTCAAAAGTATTGGTGGCATACTGCATATACCAGGTTTGGCTCAAAATATTCATTTTTTCAGTAAGTTAAATGATGTTGGTGTAGAAGTTTCTTTCTCTAGTAAAGGATGTAAAATGGCTAGAGGTGCAATGGTGCTGGCTAAGGGTATTCCTACTGACACTCTGTACAAGCTGGATGCACGTCCTGTTCAATGTAACAGTGCATCTGTAAAGTCAAGCAAAGCTACTCCTATAGAGAAAGATGAAGACATTTCTCTGTCTACAAATGCTTTGGAAGTAAAACTCCCAGCTAAGAAGACTATGTTGTGGCATCATAGACTAGGTCACATAGGTGAGAAAGGTTTAGAAACCTTGATGAATAAAATTCTTGTAGAAGGGCTTGATGATTGTAACCTTGAGTTTGATTTTTGTGAACATTGTATCTATGGAAAACAACACTATGTTTCATTTTATTCCAGTCCTCATAAATCTTCTGGTATACTGGATTATGTTCATTCTAATGTTTTTGGTATAGTTAATGTTCCTTCGTTATCCAAGTCTAGATATTATGTTTCTTTTATTGATGACTGTTTGAGAAGGGAATTTGTATAATTTATTTAAAGTAAATCAGAAGTGTTCAGTCAGTTTAAATAATTTAAATATTTGGTAGAGAATCAGACTGGAAGGAAAATTAAATGCTTGAGGATAGACAATGGCAGTGAGTTTTGTTTTGCAGATTTTGAAAGGTATTGCACTGATCATGGAATTAAAATGCATAAGACAACACCTTACACTCCACAATAGGATGGAGTTGTTGAAAGGTTGAACATGATGTTGATGGAAAAGGCAAGGAGTATGTTGAGTGGTGCTCGTTTGGAGTAGAAGTTCTGGGTTGAGGCTGTGGCTACAACATGTTATCTAGTAAACTGATCTCCTTGCTTTGCTCTTGTTGATAAGATACCTTTGGAGGCTTGGTATGGTAAGAAGCCCTCTCTAAGGCATGTCTGTGTCTTTGGCTGTGAGGCATATGTTTATGTGCCAAATGAAAAGAGATCAAAATTGGATAACAAGGTTGTCAAATGTATTCTTGTCGGCTATGGAGTTGGTGTGAAGGGATACAAGCTTTGGAACCCTATTACTAAGAAGGTTCTGTATAGCAAAAATATGATATTTCATGAGCTGAAACCTTCAGTAAGTGATCAATAACTTGAGACAGATTAGAGTGACAAGAAGAAGGATGCAGTTGAGATTCCCCAAACTCCAGAAAGGGAAGAGCTGCATGGTGTACCTGAGACTAAGGAGAGCTCAAGCATGTCTAGAAGTTCTGATGATGAAGAACCACAACCTCAGCCTATAAGGAAATCTACATGAGAGAAAAGACAACCTAAAAGGTATGGTTTCTCTATGTTAGTTTTGAATTGTGCCTATGCTTTAATTACTAGCAACGATGAGCCTAGGACTGTAAAAGAAGCAATCAACATGACTGATTTGAATTCTTGGCTGGAAGCCATGAATGAAGAAATGGATTCATTGAAGAAGAATGAAACCTGAGATTTGGTACCACTACCTAAAGGGCGAAATCCTATTGGTTGTAAGTGGATATTCAAAAAGAAGACAAGCCTTGATGGCAGTGTTGAGAAGTATAAGGCATGACTGGTTGCAAAGGGATTTTCCCAGATTGAGGGAATTGATTATGGAGAGATTTTTTCCCCTATAGAAAAGCTGACATCTATCAGATTTCTATTGTCATTAGCAGCTGTGTATGATTTTGAAATTGAACAGATGGATGTAAAGACAACGTTTCTCCATGGTGAGCTGGAAGAAGAAATCTATATGTCCCAGCCTGAGCATTTCATTGTGAAAGGTAAAGAAAATATGGTTTGTAAGTTAAATAAATCTCTGTATGGTTTGAAGCAGTCTCCTAGAATGTGGTACCAAAAATTCGACACATTTGTGTTGTCTATGGGATTTGTAAGATCAAAACCTGTTCATTGTGTTTATCATAAATCTGAGAATTATTGTGTGCTTGTTATTACACTGTACATGGATGATATGTTGTTCATAAGAAATAGCAAGACTATGATTTTTGATCTTAAATCTCAGTTGTTTGCAAAGTTCGAAATGAAAGATCTTGGTGCAACTAGGTATATTCTGGGAATGGAGATAACCAGGGACAGGTCAAGTAAAAAGCTTTGGGTAAGTCAGAGTAACATACTATTCTGGAGAGATTTGGGATGAACGATTGCAAGCAGCTAGTTGTTCTAGTCATGCAGGGAACAAAGCTATATGTTGAAGATTGTCCAAAATCTACTACTAAGATGGAGGACATGACCAGTGTGCCCTATGTAAGTGTTGTTGGAAGTCTGATGTATGCTATGGCCTATACAAGACCAAACATTTCCCAAGTAGTGGGAGTTCTAAGTCATTTCATGGAAAATATGGGAAGATCACATTGGGATGCTATGAAGAGAGTATTTAGGTATTTGAAGGTGACTTTAGATTATGCTCTATGTTACCATGGCAGTTTGGTTGCATCAAAAAGGACTCTTAGCATTCAGGGATATGTTGATTCTGATTGGGTAGGGGACATTGATAGCAGAAGGTCCACCAGTGGATACACATTTCCTGCTAAATGGTGGAGCAATCAGTTGGATGAGCAAGCGACAGGTTGTATTTGCTTTATCCACGATAGAGGTAGAGTACATGGCTGCAACTCACGCCTGCAAGGAAGCAGTTTGGCTGAGGCGTTTGTGTTCAGACATTGGTTTTAATGTAGGGTGGATCACTATTTGTTGTGACAGTTAGAGTGCCATTCGTTTGGCAAAGAACTGGACCTTCCATGCCAAGATGAAGCACATTGATGTGTAGTTTCACTTTGTGAGGGACATGGTGGAAGATGGAAGAGTCTGTCTTGAAAAGGTCGACACATTGAAGAATATTTCAGATGCTTTGACAAAGCCCGTGAGCACAGACAAGTTCAAATGGTACGAAGAATATATGGGCCTTAGGGCCCTATCAGTACTTTTTTTAGTCTAGAGGGCTGGAAGTCTTCACTAAGTGGGAGCTTGTTGAGAAATTGTGTCTCAACTTCCAGTTTGAAGCCTCGAAATTCAAGACTTGGCAAAAAATTGATGTTCTCAGCCTTTACCACCATACCATGCCTACCTTATTTCTGTCCTTACCGCTTTACCATGGTGGCCTGGTTTTCCCCTAGTGGTATTGTGGTGACAGGCTTGGCGGTTGTTGCCTTACTGTGCATGGTGAGTTTGCTGATTGTGGTGGTTGCGATAGGCGACTTACTTCCTACCTCGTCGTTCATCACTTTACCATGGTTAGAAAAGACCTTCACCATGGTGGCCACGGTGAAGCCACCAACGATGGTCTTGGTGGTTACTGCCATACCACGAGAGGTGGGTCCTCTCACCATGGTGGCAGTGGAGAGACTGCCTACGGTCAACCTGGCAGTTACTGCAATACCATGGGTGGTGGGTCCTCTCACCATGATGGTCGTGGTGAGACTGCTTGGGGTCTGACTGGCGATTACCGCCCTACTACAGGGTGGTTTGGCGCCTACCGCAGTAGCACAGTGTGACCACTAGTGGATTTCTTGGTGGCTTACCCCCACACCATAGGTTGACTCGGACCTGGTAGTGGTAGCACGGGCAAGGCAAGGCAAAGCTTGAAGACACATACCGCCATATTGTGACGGGTGAAGAAAAGCTCAGCGGTAGCGCAAGGAAGCATGGGTGAGTTCGGCAGAGCTCACCGCTTTACCTCAGATGGGTAGAGTCAGATATACGGTGGAGTGGTAGAGTCTTAGAGATCTCAGATGAACTCGGACTAGGTTTGACCAAGTTGGACTCGAAGTCAAAGAGCGATAGCGAATACAGGAAGGACACATGGCTCAGTGTTAGATGTTGATTGGCCAAAGTCCAAAATAGTAAGAGCAGTAATTGCAGGCCGATTTTAGTTGATGACAGGAACCCGATTTGGGTGGTGAAGTTATTGTTGGGTGGCTCAATGCAATCTGAGTAGATTGATTGCTTGCTTGAATGATCGATGCATGAACATGGAAGCCGCGGGATTGGTTGGAAGTGTAAATGCGATGAAGTCTTGTACAATCAATGTGAGGTTGACGGATAGGTACATGTAAGTTGAAATTCGATGTAAGAGTGAGGAATTCATTGTATACTTGGTAAGGAAGTATTTTAATAGTGAGTAATAATAGAGTGCTACTGTGAGCTGATCAGAGAGTGAAGACTAAATAATTTTGTATGTAATTTTTCATTGCTATAATACAAAATTGTCTTTGCTTGGTGTGGTGGGTTTTTTACCTGAAAATGTTTTCCCACGTAAATATTATGTCAACTCTGTGAGTGCTTATATTCTATTATCTCTTTTATGCTACATGTATTCATCTCAGTACTTTTAAGAAGCTATTAGAACTAGTTTTTGATCTTCTCCTTTGTTGTATTAGTGTTAAGGGAATGTATTCCACACTATTGGGTCATTAGATCCACCCACGTTTTCCCTTCATGCATTAGCAAGTTGATCCATGATAACCTATCCTTTTATTGCCTTGTGTTCTATGTACTATATGCCATACTCGCTAAGTATCATTGCCCACTTTGCCAACTGTCCTGTCAATGCTGTGCGACTAAGAAGATACTTTAATGGATCTATTTTTGCCATTAACTATGTCTTATGATTCAACATGTAATGTCTCAACTTTTGAACAACAAAGACCACTACAAGACAAGAACGTTTGATGAAAGTGTAGTTGAGTTCATACCCAATCAAGGTGCGATTGATGTAGTATATGGCTCTTTCTTTCTCCACATGATCATTTTGTGCAAGAAATGCCACCATTACTGAAGTAGTTGCAAAAATATACAAAATTAGAGGTTTTCCATCAATGGGTGGCATTAGGATTGGTGGTGTTAGAAGATAGTTCTTGATTTGTTCAAAAGTCATTTGACATTTGTTATTCCACAAAAAGGGGATGCCCTTGCGTAGAAGATATTGAAAGGGTTGACATTTTTTGGATGATTGTGTGATGAAGCATTTGATGGACTGAAGACTTCCTTATAGTGTTATGAGTTCATTGATTCCCTTTTGAGGGGGCATATCCAAGATTGCTTTCACTTTAGCCAGGTCAACTTCAATACCCCGACGAGAAACTATGTAGCTCATGAGTTTACCTGAAGTCACACTAAAAACACACTTCTTCTAGGATTGAGACACACTTTATACTATTCTATCCTTTTCAAGATCTTATCCAACACTTCAAGGTGATCTTGAAGTGTTAAGGAATTTTCCAAAAGGTCATCAACTTAATATTCCATCAAGGTATGCATGAGATCATGGAATATTGTAGTCAGGGCTCATTGATATGTGGCTCCTGCATTTTTTAACCCAAAAGGCATGATGTTCTAATAGTAGGTACCCTAGGGGAAAGTGAATTATGTTTTGTGTTGGTCTTCTGGGGCAATGTGAATCTGATTGTATCTTGAGAAACCATCCATGAGGGAAAGCATCTCATACCCAATTGTGAGATCGATTATGATATCTATATTTGGAATTGAAAAATAATGTTTCAGACATGCCTTATTCAAATCTCTGAAATTCGTACATATGCGTATTTTCCCATTTGGTTTTGTGATAGGTACCAGATTGGAAATCCATTCTACATAATCTATTGATCTTATAAATCTCACATCTAGTAACTTCTTGAGTTCGGATTTGACAAGTAAGGCGATTTACAGATGCATCTTGCGTAACTTCTATTTGACAAGTTTTCCCTCAAGAAGCAAAGGTAGATGGTGCAATACTAACACAGGATCTAATCCTTGTATATCTATTTAGGACCATGCAAAGTTGATTTTTCACTCTATGAAAAACTCCCTGAATTCAGACTTCTCCTCTTCAGTCAATGATGTTGCAAAGAGAATTGTCTTAGGATTTTTAGGTGTGGCTACATTGACTTCCACGGTATCATCGATGAGCATGGCTGATTTTTATTGTGCCATGGGAATAAAATCCAATCATCCATCCTTGAGCACCTCAAAGAGGTTTTCAGCCTCAAATACATCCTTTATTTTTGCTTTTGTATCATCAGAAGGGCCTTGCGGTTTTCACCTAAAGACATGTTTTTTGTTTATTTTTCTTATTTTTATGACTAGAGGATTGGACGGTCTCCTTGAAGTATGCTGTAGAATCAAGATCTATGGTGAACCCAAATCTATGCTGCCCACTTGGTATTCCTTCATGGAGTCCCATGAATTCCACAATAGCTTTGTCATTTGGAAAAAAATGTCCATAACAAGCGAGTCCTATTGGTCCCAATCAACAAGCTGTAGGTATATAAGGGAAATGAAATCATCAGTGTTGGAGAAAAGATGGGGAGGATGTTGAAAGCATGCAGATGGAGGATAAAAGGGTAAAGATGAGTGTGCCTTCAAAGTCCCAAGAGGAATCTATCCAATCGTACTCTTCATACTCAAGCAAGCTGGATTCATGGTCAAAATAAGGGACAAACATTGGCATATTGGACTCTTCATCAAAATAGGAAATAGACGGGTCAAAATCATGAAAAATTAGGTTCTAGTGGTGGTTTAGCATTTGTCATCATCATAAGGCCAAAAGAGTTGTACCCAAGCTTCCTTTTGTAGTGGGATTGTTCCAGAAGGTTCAATGTTAAACATTTGTCTAAATCTTTCATCAAAAGAAGGTTCACCGGGTTGTCGAAACATTTCATCAAGCTCATAAGCACTTAGGGATTTTTTAGAACCATATTCCCACTCATGGGATTTAGTCTTGGTATGGGAATCTTTGATTGTCTTGACACTTTCAGAAGCATTTACACCCTCAACCAAAAGTACATGGGTATGTGGACCATCAATATTGAGTGGCTCAAACCCTAACCCTAGATTCTTTGGTATTCTGGATGGCACTATAGGGTCTCTTCTTCCAGTCTTATTTATACCAAGGCCACTAGTTCCATCATAGCCTTTTTCTTTCATCATCTCATAGCCTTTTTCATATTGTTTTACTGGAAGCGGAGGTAGGTATTTTGTGTCTTTGTAAATCTAGGCCAAAATATCTTCAATATCTTCATCATTCATATCTCCCTAGTTTGTGAAAGTCATGTTTGGAGGAAATTTAAAGGTCACTTTTGGCTCCATTCTAAAACAAGGCCTACCATGAGATTTTGGAGACTTGGGTATTGTAGTGATGTAGTAGGTAGTGTGTAATTTGTACATGCCACAACCTTTGTCCTGGATCTTAATGCCTAGATCAACACTTGGAGTAGTGGAAGTAGATGGTGTGATGGAGGTCGAAGGAGTGGATGTATATGGCTTGGAAAGTGTGGATGGATCGATGTATTTGGAAGAAGTGGATGTTGAGGCTTCACAATTAATGGGAACTTGGTGTTCAGTAATGTCTCCCAAGTTGGTGCAATACTGAAAGGGATCTAAATCTCTCGATATGGTAATTTTGGTGCCATCGAAAGGAAACTTCAAATATTGGTGGTAAGTGAATGGTACAACCTTTAAGGCCTAGATCCAAGGTTGACCAACTAGGATATTGTAAGGTATCTCAAGATCTAGGACCTAACATGTGGTATCTACAATGACCGACCCCACATGGATGGGGAGTGTGATAATTCCCCTAAAAGAGAATTCCTCATCATCATATACCTTTATGACAATGATTTTGGTAGCATCCACACATGCATCAGAGAAGCTATTGCTTCGACCAGTCTTAGGGAGCATATATTCAACCATGCTCCACCATCTACTAAGACTTGTCTAACCATGTGTTTGTGGATGAAGAATTCAATGTGCAGTGCATCATTCTGAGATGCTTTAGGTGAGGAATAATCTTGGTCCAAGAAGGTCATGTGATGGGGATTATTCAATTATCTGACCATGGCTTTGAAGTGGTTGACATCAATGTTATTAGGCACAGAAGACTCCTATAAGACCTTATCAAGTATGGCTTTGTGTGCAAGAGAGATGTGTAGTAGCTTGAGTATGGAGATTTGAGCAGGTGTTTTAACCAATTGGTTAATAAGATTGAACTTTCCTTTAGGTTTTGACTGTTTGGTAGAGGGACCGAGTATTGTGATCTTTGGTTGTCTAGCAAGACGACCAACTATTGTGACCTTACCCTAATGGGTATTGAAATAACACTTTGAATTTTTCATTATGGTGATAGTATTAACATGTTCATCAGTAGCTCAGAGGTGATTAATTATAGGTCCACCAGAATAGTCAAAAGAAATGCGAGTATAATTGGCTCGATTGTTAGTCTTTGGACATCATATAAGGGGTTATTTGAACTATGATCCTGTAGTGGGTTTTTGTGAATTGTATGGTCTGAGTTTGAAGGAAATTATTGATCATCTATTTCAATGGCATGAATTTCAATAAGATCCTGTATGAGATTTCTTAGTTGTCTACAAGAAGTTTTATGCCCTTTTACCCAATGATAGTCATAGAAAGCATTATCATCCCACCATGATGGTTTGAACTACCCTGTGTCATATGGTTTAGGGTTCTGTAATGTTATGACGTTGTTTTAGATGAGCTTCTTGAGGACAACTTTAATTGGTTCACCCAAGGGGGTATATGTGCATATTTTAGGAAATTATTTGGTTTGATGTGATTGCCCTTGGTCTTGATTGTTTTGGATGGCGTTTGCTATAGGTGTTGGTGTGGTCAAGGGAGGATTCTGGGGTTGATATCCTCTAAGCATAATTGCAGGACCCATCATGTTCACTGCTTTATCATCAACAATGCCATCATTGGTGATGTGCTTTTTCTTGACCCAATATTTGTTTTTATCATTAGGTGGGTTTGGGTTCATGTTCTTCTTGGCATATTTGAGTTCTCCTTTGACAATAAGGGCTTTTTCAAGTTGGAATCCTTTTTCGACTAATTCTATGAAATTGGTACAACAATGGACTTATAAATTGTATCTCAATGGGCCAACAAGGTTTTGAACAAACATGTTTACCTTTTCTTTTCCTGGTATTTCAATAGGACATCGACTTGCCATACCCCACCATCTTTGGAAAAAGGGAATGATTTTTTTGCTAGTGTCCTCTTGAGTAGTCTTGCATAAAGTGGCGATGGTAATGTTGGTGTGGGTTTTGTAGGTGTAATTTTCTACAAATTTATTAGAAAGTTCCTCCCATGATTTTATCCCTTTGGGTAAGAGAGTGAACCAGTTCAGTGTGGGACCTATGAGGCTTCTAGGGAAGAGTTTCATCAGATAGGTATGTTTGTATGCAATGCCAACACAATTGGTTGTAAATTCTCTTATATGCTCAAGGGGATTAATATTTCCTTTGTACTTGAAGAAGTTGGGTACCACATATCCTAGAGGGAATGGTGGCATGTGTAAGTTCATGTCAAATAGGTATGGAAATAGATCACAAGATGTATGTGTCTTCTTATTGGACAATTGCATGTTCTCCACCTATTTTTACAAGGAAACAAGTTGAGCCATGAGTGCATCCACTATAGGGTTATTTTTGGCATCACACATGCTGGTGAGGGGTATACCCTGAGTTCCCATTTGTTGTGATGGTATCCTCTAATTTGAGATGTATTGGTGTGGAATATATGATGTATTCTGGGTTGGAATTTGTTCGTATTGGGTGTTTTGGGTGGGAACATGTTGTTGTGTATGGATATGAGATGTGTATGTGGGAATGTGTACTCCAGTAGTGTTAGATTGTATTTGTGGAATTTGTTGCTCTTGCATGTTTTGATGACCAAATGGAGTCATATTTTGTGTTACTTGGTTGCCTTGTCCAAATTTGTGAATGTGGCCATGTGGGATATTTTTATTTTTCCTTTGGGGAACATAAGTGTTGGTATTGACTTGTGATGGGATATGGACATTGTGTTGAGGGCCTTTAATAGTAACTCATATTTTGTCCCTCCCAAAGGGGTTTGATGAGTTTGTTCACATGACATTATTTGGGGAACCAAGTAAAAGGTTTGATGATGTCATTCTTATAACACTAGATGAAGATCCAAATAAAAAGTTTGATGAATTTTTCCCCATTGTATTGGTTGAAGACCCAAATGTAGCCCCAACAGTTTGTGATGGAATTGTTGAAATTTGAGGGATTGATTGTGATATGGTTGATTCTCCCACAATAGATTTTGTGTTGACCATGTTAGATGTACTTTCAGTGGAGGTGCCAATGGAAGTAGCATTGATGGTGTTAGTTGCATTTTTCCTGGTGGAACCAATGGAAGTATTGTTTGCATTATGTTGTGGTGTAGATTGGGGTTGACTAATTTGTGTACTAGGATCAAGAGATGTTTCTCTTAAAGTGTTTACATTGAATCCTCATGGAAATTTAGCCCCTTGGTGTAGAATCATGGCTAGATATCATTCTGAATCTTGTAAGAGAAGTTCTACAAAGGGAGCCACTTTGGGGTCTTGGGCAGTGGCTTCTACATCTTCCATGAATACTTGTATGTTTTCATCCCTTTGTATAAATTGTTCAAAGGGGTTGCATGAGGAAGATGATATGTTCATGTCACTAAAGGGGTTGATGAAAGATGTTCCCATATTATTATTTAAGTTCATGTCATTAGGAAGGTTGTAAGGGTTGTTGTCTTGTCCAAAGGAGTCCATTTGTCTTCTCTTTCTTTGTAGCCTTGTCTCAACCATAAAATATTTTCTCAAATGAGGGAGAATGGAAGCTAACCAAATCTATGTATGGAAATGATATGCCACTATGTTTGTGGATTTTGAAATAAGGAATGCAATGGTGACTATGTTGTCTAAAGAGGATGTCAAATGTAAAGTGATAGTGAGGACTAAAAATGAATGATGGAAGACTAAGATGTTTTGAGGTATGACAAAGTAAATGCAAGGTATAAGGGAACTCTAAGGTGCAATAAATTATGGTAGACTTATATGAAAGGTTTACTAGCCATTCAAAGTTTGTTCAATGCCTAAATTTTTTTTGTCAAAGGACTATTTGTAGGACTACGTGGAATAAAAAAGTGATAAGTTGAGGTTTCAAAACTAGACTGATGAGCTGGAAATATATCACATAAAAGGACAAAGACTAAAGGAGTGATTTTGGCTTAGTCCAATGACAATCTACTCTTGAAGGAAATTTTTTCACAAAGTATGGAAAGCGTTCCTATTCTAAAGTCTACAAAATGAGGACCTAAGAGTTTGTCTATGCTGAAAATGGTTGTGGAGGTTAAGATGCAACTAAAACTTGTAATGGTAAACCTATGGTAAAGCTAAATGAAAACTAAAAGGTGCAAAGATTGAGGATTTGAGAAAATATTTTTCTAGTTTTTGAACAAAGACCAATGAGGAGGAATGTTTAGAAAAAAATTCTCAAAGTTTGGTTTCAGATTTGGACAGAGACAATGTTTTTCCTAAATAATAGGAAAATGCATCATTTTAGGTAGCAAATGCATTGCAGTGTACAAATGTGTCGTTTCAGATTGCGACTGCATCACAAGCTTAGAAAATGCACCCTTTAAGATGGCGACTGTGGCTCAATATGTCAAATGCATTGTTTGGTGTAGAAAATGCATTTCAAAATAGTCATATGTGTTTAAAAAAGGCTCAGTTGCATCTCAATTTTAACAGAGTCTAGTTGTCTTGCAATTTGGGTAGATTTGTGATGTTGTTTCAATTTGACTATGTTTTTCCAGATTTGTAGAATGTGTCTTATGTGTTTATTGTTTCAACAAACACTTGGAAAACACATTATTTTGTATTGAATTGTTGGAAATAAGAACAACCCTATGGATGGAAAGGACTGTATTCACTGGATTCCCACTTTGATTACTCTAGCCACACTTATTCTTAGCAAATGACTTAGAAGCTTGGCCACACTAGCTCCCTCTTACATGACACTCACATCTCGAGTCAACCAAGCTTTGAGTTCTCATGAATCTCCCATGAAAAACTCTTCATCTATACTAAGAACCATGAAAATATGGGATGACTTGAGAGGTTAGACCTCTTGCACCAGAAAATAGAGGGTTTTTAGAAAACTAAACAAGAGGGTTTTAGTGAATACTTGGGGACATGGCACCTCACGAGCATCCAACAAGCCACTTAAGTCTTTAATCAATCTACTAGGGGCTCTTATACATTCAAAATAAAAGTTAGATACCATGTTTCAAATGAAACTATATGGCTAAGGCCTACATACCATGAGGACTTGACGGTTTAGTCTCATCCTTTTATATACCAGCCCAAGCGGATAACCGATTGGAGTCGTTCCCTCTTTCGAGGCAGGCCCCTCTAAGGTTTAAATAAAATCGAATTGAAAAATTTATTTTTGGTCATCCAAGAATGCACTAAGGCATGAGGAGATTGAATAAACAAAGCTTTCAACCCACACTCACAAGTTTGTTCATTTTAATTCCCAAAATGAACTATGTGGGTGGAAAAGTAACAACCCCTAAGTGTTTTTATTTCTCAAGATCGCAACAAGGTGCAAGAGAATTGCATATACACTAAGGAGTTACCACTATACCACAAGACACATCAAAGACTTGTTCATTTTAACCCAAGCATATTTTATACACCTAAAATCGGTCAAGATAATTGATTAATTATATACAAGCTATTTGATTAATGAATCCTTTTAATTCCTCTACTTATAAATTAATTGCAAAATTTATTTATATAGTTCACTCTCTTAATTCTTCCTATCTAAACTCATTTTTCATTTTTGATTTAATTAAATAAAAAAATCTAACTAATTTGTTTTATTTGATTAATTCCCTCTCATTAAAATTGAATTTTTAATTCAATTTTGTCAGATTTCTACATAATCTTCTAACTCCCTTTGACCTCATCTGCCACCTCAACATGTGTCACATGAATTTAAATATTTCTAATTTGTAAAATAGGAATTTTCATCAACAAAATCCTAATAAGATTGAAGACACATGGCTTCTTCCTCCCTTTGATGCTCTTCAACACTTGGCAAAGTGCTCTTTTAAAGGGGACAACCTTTGTGATTCTCTCTAACTTCTTCTTCCTCCACCATTGATCTATCTAGATCATAATCCTGAACATTGAATCCTGCCACATCGCAATCTTCCTTGGAAGTCCTATAAATACAACTTCTTGCTCCAACATTTGATAACACATCTTGAAGCAAGCTTACTCTGCATAAATCATTTGAGAGGAATAGAGCATTTTGAGAGCATTTAAAGTTTAAAGCATTTTAGAATTTAGAATTGTGATTATCATATTATTTTAGAATCATGTATTAGTTTAGTAAATGCACTTCCATTATCATATAGCTTCCTTACAATAGTTATATCACAAAATTCACAGCATAACATAATCCCCATTTTTATCACAACAACATTCTCATCATAGTGTCATGGCATTAATCACTTATTTTATCAAATCATGTAGGAGCGAGGATTCTTGCATTTTATAGCATCCATTCTCTAGTTTGTCATTCTGAAAATTCATAGTGTAGAGAAAAATCTAAGAGCCATTATGATACAAAGGAATCCCTAGGGATAGGAAACAATGGAACATTTTTAGGAATTGATTGTGTTTTGAATTTGGTTAATTTTGTAATTCGATTCTTGAATGTAATACGTCTCATTTCTTGTGTGTTTTGATTATTCATTGTACTCACATATTTACAACACACACAAATTGGCGCCCACCGTGGGGCCTAGCCCCTGTTTTTAACATTTTTCTAGAAAGTGTGTTTTATAGGTTCAAACGTGAAAAGTTTTATTGCGATCGTTAGTTCTTTTGGTGCATACGGAACATTCTCTAACGCATCCAAGATTTATTATGGCACATAAAACCTTTCATTTGGGGCATACATACTATCTTTTAGTGCATTCATAATTTCCTTTAGCACATCCATAGACTATTCTGGTACATACATTATTTTTTATAGCGCATTTGTGTGATGTTTTAGTGCATATGATGTCTATTTCGGAACATCTGGTTTATTTTACAAAAAGGTATAATTCCAAGAACTAATTTGTGTCTCTGTATTTTTGCAGGAATTTTAAACGCTGTCAAAGACTCTATTGAAACTATAAGAACACTGTCAAAGACCAATAAACCGAAACTACTAAGGATTATTTTGTAGGTGTTGGAGTTTATTGTTATTTATTTTGATTAAATTAGGAACCTAGTCTAATTAGAGGGATAATTGAACACCATGTCTATTGTGTTTGTGGAGTGGTAGGCATATGCTCTCCCCTTAACCGGGTGACCAAAAACCCAAACCCATTCTTTTTATTTTATTGCAATTATCCTTAGAGGGCCTGCCTGGTGGGAAAAAGTAATCACCCCAGGGAATGACCTAACCGGTAACACACTATAGCCAAGTGACTTCCAGCCGGTATATAAGTGTGGGTACTTAAGGAAAGTTCAAGTATCACGATTATTGTTCTGACAAGAAGGGAAGTAATGGTATCTTTCCATATGGATGATCCCCCATGAACATAATGCCTGTACAAGAACCTATTTGCTATAGTAAGCCAAATCCCTTTTCTATTTACTGGTTCAAGAATGATCATTTTGAATCAATCCCATATTCTTGTGGCTTTTAGTAGAGATGAAAATTTCATCATGGGAGATACATGAGAACTAAAGCTTGGCTGACCCGGGAAGTGAGTGTCGTGTAAGGGGGATCCAGTGTGGTCAAGCTTCTAATCATCTACTAAAAGGAAGCACAGCTAGAGTAAAATCCAAGTGGGAATCCAGTATATACAGTCCTACACAGCCTTAGGAATTGTACTTGCTTGATGTGTCTTACATGTGTTTTTTAAAAATAATATTTAAAACAAACATCACACACAAAAATGTCCAACCATTGATTCAGAAGAAATATCCAACCAAAAAATCAATTCCTTGCTAGAAAATAGAAAACAATCAATCAAACTGTCAAAAATAGAGAACACTTTCCAGTTTAGCGCATACATTGACTGCCCTAGCGCATACCTTCCATATTTTAGCACATCCATTAACTGACCTGGTGCATAAATTCCATATTTTAGCACACACATAGATTGTTCTGGCACATACATCCCATGTTTTAGTGCATCTATGCCATCCTATAGTGCATACCTTTCATATTTTAGCATATACCTTGACCATTTTGGTGCAAACCAGCCATCTTTTAACACATTCAAACCATTCCTTAGCACATTTGTCTTTTAGTGCATCTATCTACTATTCTAGCACATCCAAAAAAAAACTTTAAACCAAAGAGCTGAATTCTCTATCTATCCCAATTTTAAACTCACAATACAAGATCATTTTGAAACTAGAACCCTTTCTCAGCCATAAAAGAGTCTTGAATTTGTTGAAAACTAGCATTTGCAAGTGAAAATATTTTACCTAAGATTTGATAAAACATCTAAAAGTGCCTCATTATCACACCTATCTCTGATTAGTAGCTGAGTTTCACTAATTAGGATTCATCATCCTTCATCCTAAAACAAATGTTGTTTAATCAGATTTAATTTAGTCCTTTTGGCACTCCTAAACAAAGATCTAAGTTTAGTCAAATTTTCATCACTTGTATGCCCATTCAAACAAGATCCCAAAGACAAAAAATCAAAGAAAAGGAACTTGAGACCCAAAATACCATGGCTGAAGCTGAGTAAAACACATTCCATAGATTCCATACACCTGAAATTGAGGAAATAAATAAGGAAGACATCCGACAAGCTCAAGAATATCCAAATTTCCACAAGTTCCTAGAAAATATTTTTGAAAAAGATTCAGAAAAATACCTTTTGATGTTGGTTAAAGAAGGTGTAAAATTACCTGATGACTTTGATGTAAATCAATTGAAAGGAAAACCTAAAAAGACCAAAACTAGTCCCCCAACCACAGATCCAGTAGCTGCTTTAAGCAATCAAATGCAAAATCTTCAACAACAACTTCTTGACATGCAAAGGGGAACTGCCGAAAGGTACTCAATACAAGACATATGCCCCTATCCTTTTGATCAAGTGGTGAACATGATACCCTTCCCCAAGCATTGTGAATTCCCCAAATATGATAAATACAATGGTAAAATAGATCCAATAGATCACATAAGGGAATTCCAAACAATGAGCCTTGAATTCACACATGAGGAAAATTACTTAATGAGGTTGTTCCCACAAAGTTTGGGAGGACAATGTATGCAATGGTTCTCGCAAGTACCCCCAGGAATCAAATCATTTGAAGAATTAGTCAACAAATTTATCACCCAATACTCTTATAAAATTCAACATGAGATCACAATGAAGGACCTTTGTAATGTCAAAAAAAAAGAAGGGTGAATCCTTTCTTGTATTTTTACAAAGGTGGAGGAGATTATTTGCAAGATATCCTCATCCTATACCAGAAAAAGAAAAGATGGAAGCGTTCATTGAAAATTTAAATGATGATATGAGTTATAGGCTTGAATTGCAATGTCCACCAACCTTTGAGAAATTCATTGACAATGGGATCAAAATCGAAGAAGCTTTGGTCAAGAGAGGAATCTTGAAAATTTACAATGAAAACAATTTAGCCAATTCCTTCAACAATGATAAACCAAAGTTTTGGCAAAAATACAAGAATACTAGTAATGATGCTTCAACTGAAACACATAATACCAAACCAGTCTTTAATCTATCGGGAATCACACCTAAGACCAACCAAACCCCCAATCAAAACAACACCAATCAAAACAAGAATCAAAACACCCATCGGAACAATACCCAAAAAAATGCTCCATCTCGACCACCACCATAAGAAACGTCATCAAATCATAGGAAATTCACACCGTTGGGTCAATCACTAGAATCCACATTAAAAAAATTCTTGTAGGAAATCTTATCACCTTACCTAACACTTGAGGTTTTGAGCCAAAAGTGAAATTGTCATGGTGGAATGATGCCCATTACTATGAATTTCATCGGTGTAAAGGCCATAACAAATAACTGTATACAATTAAAGCACAAGATGCAAGAATTAATTGACCCAAATATCATACAAATAGAAGGACCAGAAACAAATTCTGATCATGGTGCATTCAAGAATCCCTTACCAAATTATGACAAAGGGAAAAATGTAAACTATGTTCATGATACCACCATCTATCATATTTCAGTCGTTGAAGATCAAATAAATGACATTAAAATCAATGACACCCAAGACATTGTTGCAGCCAACAATCAAATTAATGACGTTCCAATTCAACATGGAAAAGACACCATCTAGGCTGAAAACCAAATCAATGACACTAACATCACATCCAATGAAGTCCATAACATTAAACAAGACATGGCTGCAATGTATAACCAAATTAATGTCATAAAGATCAAAGGAAAATAAGACAACATACCCGTAAATGCAACCACGAGGGCACAATCCAAATATAATCTAAAAGGAAGCACCTCTAAATTACCCACTTCCCCGTTGCATAAGTACAACATTGTTGATGAAATTCAAAAGATCCTTGCACAAATATATATATTGGAACTCCTCAAGATCTCACCCACCCATTAGGAAATTTTGGAAAAATCCCTAGTGGATATAATAGTACCAAGAGATTTGGAAGTTTGCACATTCCAATCCATGGTAGAGCATTTGGTTGCACCTCATTTCCTATCCTTCTCAAAAAATGATGATGTATCCTTCACTCATCCCCACAATGCAACACTTCACATTGAGGTCTTGATACAACAAAATTGAGTCAAGAGCATTCTAGTAGATGGAGGAGCCGCTCTCAATTTATGTAATTTAAAGCTTTTCCATGCACTGGGATTCTCTGAGCATGCAATAGATCCAAGGATAAAGATCACCATCAAATCCTATGATGACAAACAATGATCTTCCAAGGGACTAATTGTGTTGCCGATTCAGGTGGGGCTGATTCAAAAATATGTAGTTTGCCAAGTTCTGGGAAAATATTTAACATATAATATACTCTTGGGTCATCCTTGGATCCATGAGATGCAGGAAGTCCCCTCAACTTACCATCAATGTTGGAATTCCCTTGTAATGGTCAAGAGATTACCATTCCCGTCGATTCCTATAGTCCTTAGTATTGCAACACCCTTAAGTCAGTCCAGGATGTCTTTGTGCCCCATAATAGAGAAGCTTTTGCTTCCCCATCCACCACCTCAAGCGATTCAAGCCAATCAGATTCCTTGTCAAAAATGCTTACCCCATCCTCAAATAAAGAAAGCCAATCAAGTTCCTCATCTAAATATCCTGAGAAAAAGGAAGAAGCAACCCCTTCTACATCCACCAATCATGAAGCCCAACTCAACCATCTGTCCAAGCAATTTGAGAAAAATGTCTAAGTCAAAGATAAAGGTGTCGGTGAATATTCTATTGAGAAATCCTTATGTCTTTCATAATTATCTTCCCCGAAGTCCTATTGTCAACCATCAACCTCAACCCAACAGTCCTCACAACTTGTCACACTTTTTGATGGTCGATTTATGAAAGCAAGCACTCCAGCTGAGGAATATGATGACAAAGATATTCTAAACTAGCTTTAAAAGGATGAATATGTTGGAATATGGCTTCTAGTTTTGTCATTGATGGCAACCTAAAGACATTCATCTGGTCTACAGTCTAGTTTTGGTTCATACCGGCATAAAAGAATGATGAACAGGGCATCCGGTTAAAGGAAAATATGTCGATCTGAATGACTCACTAGACTATTATTTTGAGTTATGGATCTCAAAGAAAGGTATGTTTTTGTTCGTACTACCTTATTCAAGAAGTATATTGATGTGCATTCACTAGTGTACAATCTAGGAGATCTGGTGCATTGATCTTTTGGTTTTCTGTACTAAAAGGATGACCTGTCGAATATAGTCAATTTGGATATCTAAGGAATAAGTGGTTAAATGTTTTTGTATTTGAACATGTTTATTTGGGTCCCTAGTATACTATGGCCAACTATGGGTGGTGCACATAATGAATTAGTTGAGGATTTAGTTGACAGTTGAAAAGTATTTAATGCTTTATGAAAGTCGACATATGAATGATCAAATCTTTGGTAGTAGATATATATATATATATATATATATATGAGATCGGTAGTATCATTTTGTAGAAGCGAATGTGTAGTATGTGAAGTATATTAGTGTGTGGTGTGAATTGTAGAGTAGAGTAGAGAAAAGCAGAGCAAAGAGAAGAATCAGACTGAAGGTCCAGAATCTAATCTATGAGCTTAATCGAAACTATAACCTAGCATAAGTAGATGCTACTACTCTAGTTCAATCCTTTAGATGGTCTTAATCTGAAATTTTTTGTAGGGTAGTGAGCCTTTCTATTTTGAGCAGTGAGCCTAAATGCAAGTGTATTCCCTTTTTGTAAAACTTATATTTGAGTACTCAAATTGTGGATTGACATCCACTGTGGTTTTTCCCCTAACAAGGTTTCCACGTAAAAATCTGTGTGTTATGGTGCTGTGGATGATTACTTTGTGTGTTTGCATATTTCCTTTGGTTTAATGTTGAAATGGTTTAAATATAAGATTAATAAAGTTTATGTTTGCAAAACACTGATTCAACCCCCTTCTCAGTGAGTCCAACAATTGGTATCAGAGCATCTGGTTCCTCAAAAGAAGTTTGGCAGCTTGAGGTAGATCTTGGAATGTAATGGACTCTGGTAGTATTTAGCAAAAATTTTGGTGGTACTTGATGACCTTGATTAGTCTAAAGCAGAAGTCCAAGAATTTAAAGAAAATCTTAGGGATACTAAGAAATTCATTTAGACATTGAAGGATCTCTATGCTCACCTGAATCAAACCTTGAAGGAAATAATTGAAGAATGTGAAAAGCTTGCCAGAAACAATGCTACCCTAAAGCATGCAATGGAATCCATGGTGATGAAGCTGACTAAGTATATTGAAGAAAGAAATAAGAATGAGGAGAACCTTGCTCAATCCTTAAAAGAAAGATCTGATGAATGCGGAAGAGTAAATGGAGAATTCATTTAGTTAGAAAGTTAATTGCAACAATCCATAAACAATGAAGAAGAGATTGAAAATTAGATTATTATCCTCAAGGATGAACTTGCTACTACAAATGAATAAAAGGAGAAGTTTAAGATTAGTTCTGTTAAGCTTGATGAGCTAACTCAAGTACAGAAGAATGCTAAAGGTAAGTGAGGTCCTGGATATGAGAAGGAGAAAGTTCCAGATCTAGACAAAGAAATTTTAGGCAAGGAAATCAGATGAACAAAGATGGAAGGTATTCGATAAGATAACCTAATGCTCAAAAGTTTAATGGATACTATTTTTCTTGCAATAAATTTGGTCATATGGATGCTTAGTGTAGAAGTAAAATGAAATCAAGTAATCCATCATTCTTTGGTCAGTGTTTCAATTGCAAAAATTTTGGTCATAAATCAATTGACTACAAAAATGTGTCAAAGTACTTTGTCAATAGAAGATATGTTGAATGTTATACCCATGGAAGAATTGGGAATATTTCTAATCAATGTAGATTGAGAAGAAATCAATGGAATTATTGGTCTGGCCAAGGAAATACTGTGTGCTAGAATTGCAATAAATATGGTCACATTGCAAGATTCTGTAGAAATAAAAATGTGGGTAGAAAAGGTCCGATATACAAAGGAAAAAATACATAGAAAAATAATAAAGAAAAAGGAAAAATGATTCTGGATGAAATAAGAGATCAGATGAAGAAGACATGGGTAAGGAAGAATGAATCTGAAGGTGTAAATGGTTCTGCACTAGAGCCTGCTTCCGGTAATTCCTCTAGAAATTGATCTCAACCCATTGGCCCAAGGGAGTTTTTCAAGAAAATCCTTTTTCCCTTGTCCGTAAGCTGGTACCGGATCATTAAAAGATTGTCAAAAGGTGTATTAATGATCTACAGATGTTCTAGAAAACACTCACAAGAAAAATCAAAGAAATCATAGGTCCACAAAAGAATTTTTCTCACGCTGTCTAAGAAAACAGAGTATCCGAAAAACCTAGGGCAAAGGCATTTATTATAAGTGTGCGATCTATAAAAGACAAGTTGAAACTCTCATTTGTCACTTTGCATCGAAGAAGAGAAGAAGGAGAGCACTCGATAGTATAATTTCAAAGAAATGAAGTTGATTCGTCGACAAATCTCGAAATTGATTAGGTATTTTAGTTGTTTTTGGAATTTTCATTTAATTTGGTGTGTGGTTGATAAACATAAGTATGAAAGGAAGAATGAAACAAATCAAAGGGCCAATAAATTTGGATGAATTCAATAGTGAGAAGATTAGGGCCATTAGAAATCTATTGTCACTCGATGAATTGAAGTGGTTGAGAGAAGCCAAACATAAGAATTTGGAAATTTGGAATGAGTTTCCCTATTTCGAGAATGCGGAAATTGTTAAATTAATTTTGAGCAGATTGCATAACAACACCTTGATTCTGGACAAACCCTACATCATTTCAAAGGAAGTAATTGGAAATTTGACTGGATTATGCAAAGTCAGGGATATACCGAGAAAGACATCCATCCGGAATAAAGAAGTTGAAATGCTAACTAGAATAATTGGAGATCAAAGGGCACTGATAATCTCAACAATCAAAAACCCTGTGACAAGGTACATTGCAAATGGTGTATCATATAAAATATTTTTCAGGAATAGAGAAGGAGCAACCTCGGCTGGGGCATTCTACATCTCTCACAAAATGATAATGGAAGGTCAAGAATTTGACTTGTGTGGACTGTTAAAGGATCAACTAATGGAAAATGTGTAATTAACAAAAGAGATAGGTTACCCTTTCAGGTTTGGTACTCTGGTCATATGTTGAGTAATGTAATTTCTAAATTATTTTTCGGTGAGCAACAATAAGTAAATGAACCAGTATGCAAAAGAATCTTCACACACTCTAAGAGCTTGGATATTTGGGATTAAGAATTGGAAATTTCGTTAAAAGTTTATTTGGAAAGTGTGGCTTAGTTGGTATTTCTCTTCTGGTAAAATCACTTAAGTTGGTTCCTCTTTCGACGGGATGGAGAGAAAGAAGAAAAGAAAAAAAATTGTTGTTTGTACTCCTCCAGAATGCAAGATTCCTAGAATTGAAGGAAAAAGAAAGGAATATGAAATTGTGGATATACCAGATGAAGAATCTGATGAAGAAAATGAGGACCCACATGGAAATGAAATAGAATTATCTGAACTAGAACAAGAAAAGTAAATGTCAGAAGCAAGCGAAGAAGAAGATGACCTAAAAAAGGAGAAGCTACAAAAACTTAGTCTCAAGGAAGGATGAATGCAGAAAATTGCTAAACTATGGTCTATCAGACCCTCATATGATTAGGATATGATTTTGAGTGTTCTGAGCACTCATATTGTGCACATTTAGATCAAATTAGAGATTTGGTAGAATATATTACTTGAAGAAATGATCGAATGTAGAAAAGAAATAATGAACTCTAAGTCTCAAGATAAAGAAGAAGGTGAAATTATCTCACATTTGAAGGGGTAGTTTAGGCTATCACTCACCAGGTTGATAAATAAAATGAATGAGCTGAGGCAATTCATAAGTGTAGAAAATAACATCTACAACTATTGCATTCGTTGGCCTCATGCAATTGGGAAATACAAAGAGAAGTTGGAGCAGATTGAAACAAAGTTGAATGGGATTGGAAAAAGTTTTGATATGTTTTAGGATCAGGATGGTACAATCAAGAAAAGGATTCAAGAGCTACAGTCTCAACATACAAAAGTTTAGTTCACTAGAAACACACTCGTGGACACTTTTTGGAAAGTGAAGGACCTAACTGAATGCAAACTGGAACATATGGTTGAGATATTGAGGAAAGGTGAAAATTTAGAGGATGTGATTACAATTCTGAAATCCCTCACTAAGATTGTCAACATGAAATCTAATAAAACATGATCATAATAATTGGGATTGGAATAAATGCTTGGAAGAAATTTCTTCCGGAGATGAAGGAAAATCACAAAATAATTTTCAAACTCAAGTAGCAGTTGTTATTCTTTTCAAAATTTTGAATCAGTTTTGAAGTTTTTGGGAGATTGAACACATGTTTTGTCATATTGTTTCTATGTTTTGTCATTGATGTCAAAGGGGGAGAGAGAGCAGTGAAAAATTCCTTATCAATCTAAGGGGGAGCTGTGTTTTGAAATTTTGAATTTTGGCAGCATACTCATATTGGTTTTGACACTTAGTCATTTTTAACTAAGTGTTGCCATCAATGTCAAAGGGGGAGATTTTTGGAATATGCATTCTAGTGTTGTCATTGATGGCAACCTAAAGACATTCATCCGCTCTACATTCTAGTTTTGGTTCATACCAACATATCAAAATGATGAATAAGGCATCTAGTTAAAGGAAAAGATGTCGATCTGAATACCTCATTAGACTATTATTTTGAGTTGTTGATCTCAAAGAAAGGTATTTTTTTGTTCTTACTAGCTTATTCAAGAAGTATCTTGATGCACTTTCAATGGTGTGCGATCTAGGAGATTCAGTGCATTGATCTTTTGGTTTTTTGTACTTAAATTTCGACCTGTCAAATATAGTCGTTGCAGATATCTAAGGAATAATTGGTGAAATATTTTTTTGTTTGAAGATGTTTATTTGGGTCCCTAATATACTATGGCCAACTATGGGTGGTGCACATAATGAATTAGTTGAGGATTTAGCCAACAGTTGAAAAGTATTTTATGCTTTATGAAAGCTGACATATGAATGATCAAATATTTGATAGCGGATATATATATGAGATCAGTAGCATCATTTTGTAGAAGTGAATGTGTATTATGTGAAGTATATTAGTGTGTGGTGCAAAATTCATAAGGATAGTGGTGCGAATTGTAGAGTAGAGCAAAGCAAAGAGAAGAATCAGATTGAAGGTCCAAAATTTGATCTATGAGCCTAACCAAAACTGTAACCTGGCATAAGTAGATGCTACTACTTTAGTTCAATCCTTCAGATGGTCTTAATTTGAACATTTTTTAAGACAGTGAGCCTTTCTATTTTGAGCATTGAGCTCTAAGTAGTGAGCCTAAATGCAAGAGCATTCCCTTTTTGTAAAAATATATTTGAGTACTCAAATTGTGGATTGACCTCCACCATGGGTTTTCCCCTAACAGGGTTTCCACGTAAAAATCCTTGTGCTATGGTGTTGTGGATGATTAATTTGTGTGTTTTCATCTTTACTTTGGTTTAATGTTGAAATGGTTTAAATATCAGATTAATAAAATTTAGATTTTTAGAACACTGATTCACACCCCCCTCTCAGTGTTCTCTTCAGTCCGACAAAATATGAATCTCAAGTAGTAACAACTAATGTACAAATAACACAATATGGAAAAGGGTTCTCAATCTTGGAGAAAATGGGATACAAAGGAAAAGGACCTATTGACAAGAGAAAGGAAGGCATCATGGAACCAATACAACCCATCTTATCCAATGCAAAAGACAAGACAAGGTTGGGATATAAAGAGGAAACAAAAGAAGAAGCCACCAAGAAGGTTGTTGAATGAATCCTACAACTGCAAGCTAGTGATGACTGTGAAACTGACTCAAATGAATATGAGTGGGATTCATTATCTGAAGATTCTTGTCATGATAAGGGAATTGATTCGATATAGACGTATGCACCCATACGTGAGGAGGGAAAAAATTTGGGGTCAAGACCATTTGAATTTGGATCACAACCTATCGATGGCTCAAGCAAGGATGATCAGACTCCTAGTGAGATAGATCATTTAGAGGAGAGTTACATCATAGACCTTGACCTTGCTATAGGATTTCTTGACGATGAAATCATCAGGACCCTCACTTCCTTTGACTTAAACCAATCTGATGATTCCCTACCTCTGTTACATCCTGAACTTATCATCTGGGACCAAATCGAACCTCTAGACATCCCTGCCTTTTTTAACGATTATGCCATCATCAAATTCCTCTATGCTGACAACCCTGAAACCTGTTCCACCAGTGAATCTCAAAATGAAGCTTCCAGTCAGGGGAGTGTCAAATCTCTCAACTACAAAATTAATAATATAGGAAATTGATCTAATGGTGAAAACCATTCTATGGTAGTATTAGATTAGAAAAGAGTAAAAATAAAGAGCACATCCAACAATGAAAACCTCCCTAAGGTGCCGAAGGATGAAAGATTTGACACTTTCCCAGAGCATTTTCAAGAAAGATCAAAAGTATTGGTTGAGCCCACACAATCCATCAACATTGACATAGAAGAAACAATGAAGACCCTGCATTTAGCAGCATCCTTGACAGAACAAGAAAAACCAAGCTTCACCAAATTCTTTGAAGAGTGACAAATCAACTTTGCTTGGTCCTATGAAGAAATGCTAGGGATTGATAAAGATTTAATCATGCATCATTTATCCTTACCACTAGGAGTAAAACTAGTGAAGTAGAAGTTAAGGAAAATGCATCCTCATATTGCCCTCTTGGTGAAAGCATAACTAAAGAAGCTATTGGATGTAGGGTTCATCAACCGAATTGATTATGCTGAGTGGATCTCCAATAGTGTACTAGTTTCAAAACCCAACAAAAGTATCTAGATTTGCACAGATTTTAGAGACCTCAATAAAGCTTGTTCGAAGGATGATTTTCCGCTACCCAACATAGACATCATCATGGACCTAACAGCAGGCCATGTCATTTTGTCACTTATGGATGAATTCTGAGGATATAACCAAATCAAAATCGCACCTAAGGATCAAGATAAACAACCTTCACATGCCCCTGGGGCACATTCTATTAGAACATCATGCCCTTTGGACTGAAGAATGCGGGAGCTACTTACCAACGAGCCATGACATGATACATACCTTTATGGAAGACTATGTGGATGACATGTTGGAAAAATCATACACCAAAGAAGGAAACCTAGAGATCCTAGATAAAATCTTCACTAGGCTGGAAAAATTTAATGTATGACTGAACTAAAAAAAATGTGTATTTGGGGTGACATCCATAAAATTCTTGGGATATATAGTTTCAAAAAAAGGTACTGAGGTGGATCTTATGAAATTTAAGGCAATCATGGAGATGTTGCCTCGTAAGAAGATCAGTTAGTTAAGATCACTTGAAGGAAGATTTCAGTCTATCTGAAGGTTTGTCTTATAACTGGTAGACAAGACCCATCCTTTCACTCACTTGCTACTGAAAAATGTTTCCTTTAGATGAGATGAGAAATCGGAAACCGCTTTCAACCAATTGAAACAATATCTAATGAGTCCACCCGTCTTAATACCACCAACATAAAGAAAACCACTCTTACTATACATAGCAACAACTGCGACATCATTGGGAGCTTTGCTAGGGTAGGAGGATTCAACTGGAAAAGAAATGGCAATCTATGATATCAACAAAACATTAAATGTCTATGAAATCAATTACACATTCATTGAAAAGGCTTGTCTATAAGTAGTGTTTGCCACTCAAAAATTGTGACATTATATGCTAACTTATACCATCAAGTTAATAGCCAAAATTGATCCATTGAAATATCTGCTCAATAAGGAAAATCTAATAGGAAGACTAGAAAGTGGGTAATGATACTAAGTGAGTTTGACATCTAGTATGTTGATAGGAAAGACATTAAGGGTCAATCCATTGTAGATCAACTAGTTGAAGCACCATTACATGATGATGATCCTCTACACATTGAGTTTCTAGATGTTGATGTCCTTACTGTGACAACAAAATAATGGATATTATACTTCGATGGATCATACACTCAACATGGATCAGGAGCAAGAATTTTATTTGTCACTCCTCAAGGGAATACCATTCCAAAATCACACCGATTGATGTTCCCCTACACCAACAACATGGTGGAGTATGAAGCACTCATCATTGGCATCAAGGTAGCTATAGGGTGGAAAATCACAGAGTTGCAAGTCTATGGGGATTCTCAACTGGTCATAAATCAAGTCAATGATGACTATCAGACAAAGGACAAAAAATTGATTCCCTACAAAAGGATGATTGATGACTTTAAGAAATAATTTGTTACTATCAAATTTCAATAGATCCCTAGAATAGACAACAAAGTTGCTGATGCTATCACCAATATTGATTCTCTATTGCAAATTCCAGATAAACAAAGCCGTTATGAGTTCATGGTGGAACAAATATTTACCCCTGCCTATGACGATCCTAAGTCCCAAGTAATTTTCTATTTACTTGATGTCGATACCTCAATTTATGGAAGTATCTACACCTACCTAAGATATAACACCCTCCCACCCAACCTAGCATGAAACCAAAAATGAAACTTCATTCACCAAGCTACCCGACACACCCTTATCACAAATGTAGTTTACCAATGAGGTTTTGATGGAACTCTCCTTTGATGCATGGAACACAATAAGTCTGAAATGAATTTACAAGAAGTTCATGAGGGTATTTGTGAAACACATTCAAGTGGTCTTACCCTAGCAAAGAAACTCCTTCATCTAGGGTATTACTCGCCGAATATGGAGAAAGAATCTTTCTAGTTTGTCAAGAAATGAAAGAAGTGTTAGATCCATGGTAGCCTCATACATGCACCAGCATAAGAACCCCAACCATTTGCAAAAACTTGGACCTTTTGTCAGTGGGGACTTGACCTTGTGGGGAAAATCCGTCCATCTTTTTCCAATTGGCATGAATTCATAATCACAGCCACCAAGTACTTCTTGAAGTGGGTTGAAGATGTTCCTTTAACTACGATCACTGGTAAGTAGATTGCATTCTCCATTATGAATTACATCATATGTAGGTATGGTATTCCACAATCCATTATCACCGACAATGGTATACCTTTGAAGAATCACTATGTTCAAGAACTTTGTGAAAGGTTTCATATCCAACATCTATTTTCTGCACCATAATACCCTCAGGGGAATGGCCAAGTAGAGGCCTCAAACAAAACTATCTTGAAGATCCTAAAGAAAACTGTCAATGATGCTAGAAGTTACTATCATGTACAACTGAACCCTGCTTTGTGGGCATACCGTACTAGTATCCATACCCGCACAAGAGCCACACCATATGCTACCATCTATGGATCAAAGGAAATTCTACCTATTGAGGTTGAGATACCATCACTTCATGTGATTAAAAGGCATCATTTCAGATGAAGATTACCGGGTGTCTAGCTTACAAGAGTTAGACCTATTGGATGAACGTGACCAGCTTGCAGTTGATCACCTAAAAGGATATCAACAAAGCATGTCAAGAAGTTATAATCACAAGGTCAAATCAAGAACATTTTAGGTGGGTGACTTGGTATTGAAGGAAAACCCGCACACTCAACAAGACAGAGAAAAGAAGGGAAAGATTGAACTGAATTGGCTAGGACCCTTTGTTATTGTATCAGTCTTCGGATCAAGAGCATATCAAATATCCACGCCTAAAGGGGATTTATTTGAAGAAACTACGAATAGTCTCCATCTTAAAAATTTCTACACATAATTCATCCATTGCAAGGTATAAAAGTTCTAAAGAGATGCAAAAAAAAATTAAAAAAAGTCCTAAAGAAATTCAAAACAAATAAGAAAATGTCATGAAGAATTAAAAAAAAATCAGAAAATGTCATGAAGAAATTCAAAAAATATATATATATATATATATCTTGAAAAAAATTGTCACCTTGATGAAAACCGGACAAACAGGCCTCTTGGTTACAACAAAAAAAAAAATCAAAACAAGAAAAATACAAAAAAAGAGTGAAAAATCAAAAAAATAGTTACCTTAATGAAAACATGACAAACAAGCATCTTTGTAATGACAAAAAAATCATAAAATCTGAAAAAGTACAATAAAAACATATGGTGAAAACCTGACAAATAGGAGCTATTTGTGATGAGTTAGCTTCTCCATCTGTGGAAATGTGTGTTGGCCATCCACTTTTGTCGTCATTGCACATACATGCCTATCATAAAATTAGCTTCATATACATATCCAGCTACTATGGTTGTGTCCCACCTTGGCTTGGTTCTCATTGTACATATCCATAATAATTGGTTTGTTTCTCACTGGGGGAAAAATCCCAAACTCACTAGGGGAAAACTGCATTCAACTTAAAGCAACAAGAAAATAACAAGGAAAATTCAAAGAAAAAAACAATCACCCTAAACATCAAACTAAACATTGAGCATCAATCAATCAAAAATCAACCATCTAAATCAACATCAAGAAAAACAAATCAAATCTCAATGGATGATCATCTTTTGAATCATGGTTTGATCACTTTAGCATGAATGTTCAATTGTTGCATCTTGATTGTTGTTATCATTTCTCTGGAGAACCTCGATGATGTCCTAAACTAGAGGGGATAGGAAGGAGAATGATATTTTATTTGTCTACTGTTTGTGAGTCAATCATTACTATTATGTAAATTTTTGTGAGACATGCTCTACAAAGTATCCATGATGACATTTTGAATTTTCATGGGAAACTGATTAACTCTTGTCTGTTACACAAGTGATGCTCAGGTCATCTCGGTATAATTATACCTAGATGCTTGTGTTATCTTGTACTATCAAATCTCAATGGAAGTTGTATGTAATTTGTACTCAGGTCATCATGGTATAATTATACCATCAATTTTTGTACTAAATTTACACATAATAAAGGCTCAATGATGATAAAAAGCACGAGAAATCGGCTAACAAAATGAAAACATTGCATTTTATTTTTGCATCATAGATTAGATCTGCATCCATATTAGTCTTGCATTTTTATTTTGGGATTTTCCAAGGCTGGAACAATTTTCAAATGATGTTATCTCTATCATTAAATGGATTGAGTATACTTGACATTAGCAAAAAAAAATATCATTATCATATAGTTGCATAATCATTTGCATGTCATATATCCATCCATACATTAACAAAAATAAAGGAATTGCATAGCATCACATTTTCATAATTAATTTCATCTCATTTGCATCAGGAAAATACAAAAAAAGAAATTGCATTACATTTCATTAACATACCATCATCCATATGCATTAATTCATTCATACATTAGAAATCATAGACCATCCATTTATGCATTCATCATCATATTCACATCAAACTAATCCAAAATATAATCATTTATCATAAATCATGATACATTCATGCATTAGACATCATACATTGGATGATATAAGCACGTTTCACAAAATAAAACACGTCACATTCATCCATCCATCCATACCATCGATTATTCATTCATACATTAGATCATATTTGTATTCAAAAAATACAAAAAACATAGTGCATCAAATATTATTTGCATAATTGCATCCATCTCATAGTATACAACATCATTCATAAAGCATCATAGGATCATATCATCATTGCATCCAGTTATAATCATGCCATAATCAAATAAGAAATACATGAACATCAGATAAGAATCATAGCATAAGAACATATAGAATCATCATGACATTCATACATTATTATCACATAGGCATATAAAACATCGCATAACATACAAAACATAGAAAGTAAATGCATCCATCATAAACACACAATAAATAGGATATAGATCAATCATCGTAACTACATATCATATAAATCTCATAATCATAATGTCAAGTGTACAAGGATGTCCAACAAATATGAAGAGGTACATCATCAAAAATTGGGTAGTATGTCATAATATCATCAAATCTCTAAATCGGTGTATACAATGTCTCAACAGTACATCAAGAATGACCTCGAAGCTATGAAGTGCTCCCCCTAGACCTTGCTAGCCTAGCTAAGCCTCTTGCCACACCATTTGATGGACCTACACTTGGTGCACCTGTACCTAGGTCTGGACCTGGATCTCTCTATGGTGGCTATCACACCCATACTAGTGGTCTAAGACTGATTGTGTGTTGATCTACTCATAGCATAACTCACCCTCTGCTCCGTAGGCAGAACCGCATGATATCGGCCTCTCTAGTACTTGGCCTCTTTGGTGACTCGGGTGACCTCCCTCATCATATCACCCATAGTGGTCCCCTTGGCCACTCTCTACAGCCTGTCGACTAAGGCCACTGCCTATTCACCCTGTTGTTTGGCTGCATCTCTCTTAGTTGTCAAAGCGGTAACCTAAGCCTGTTCTTGTGCCTATGTAAGAAATTCTTGCACCTGGGCCAGCTATCCCAACAAAGTCTACAAATACACCTATAAGGAAGCTATCTATGTCTATTTCTGCTATGATGGCACCCCAATCTGCACACGTTGTTGTGATGCAGCCAACATAGTTCTACACTAACGAGGTATCATGACATCCCTCACATCAAATGTTGCTCCGCCTCCACCACCACCATCTCCGCCTCCACCCTCACCATCATATCCTCCTCCATACCCACCCTCAACTCTCTCCTCCTCACCTCCATCACCCCTACCTCTCCTCCATCTGGGTTCCCTCTCCTCATCATCATCCAAGGCTGGCACTGGCTCATCAGGGCTGGATATCCTAGGAAAGGGATGTGTGAGGAACTACTAAGCATAATCATCTGGTAAAACAATATATGTAACCTCATGTCAATAGCCCCACATCAGTTGCTATAATTTGTAATACTCCTGGCAAGCTACACCATATGACAAGATGAGCCCCCACTCTAGTATATCCCGGTGCCTACGTGCATACTGAGCCACTCCCTAGGGCATTCCCTACACTCTACCATACTGTCAATGTACTCTACCAAGAAGAAACCTTTCGATAAAAAATTGTGTCCATCCAATCAAAAATTTGTCTATACATACGTAGGGCATCTCCAAATGGTCCTTTGCCCACTACTTATAGTCCAGGTATGATCACCATGTCACTGAATCAAGATCATCAAGCACCCAATGCTAAACTCCAATTTTCCCAGCTTATGCTAGACAACTGGCCCGCTATATCCATACACATAAGGCCTCCCAAGTGACTGATATCTATCCGCAATTGGTTGGGTAATAACTATGTGCTCCCATGCCCATATTTGCAGTAATGTGACTTCGACTGATAGGCTAGCAGCTCCAAGATACACTACTTGATGAAGGCCATGATATAAGTGTGCAAGCATGCGTGAACCCTAGGCATATCGGGTCCCATGTAGAATCATTTGCTCTAGTGTGCAGCCCCATCCAATAGATAGTCCCTTCAACCTACGGTCGAGACATAGGAAACCACCCAAAAATCTAGCAAATACACTAGGCAACGACTCGTATGAAGCAACCATCTCCTGCCAGGGTATGTCGTACCCTCTGATATGATCATCATGAAATATCCACCATAGTGCATCTATCCCTCCCTGATTAGTGACATCATAAACAACCAACTCTCCCACAATGAGAATCCTCAAAATCTAGTAGATTTCCTCTGGTGTGATTGTCATCGCACCGATGGGTAAATGGAAAATGTTGTGGTCGTTGTGCCACCTCTCTGCTAACACTATCAGTAGTGCTTGATTAATCTTAACCTGGGGCATATGAATCAAATAGTATAGCCTGCATCTCTCAATCAAATCCATATCGGCCTATACCAGTTGTGGGACCATATCGCACATCTTTGGGAACCGCTCCTGAGACATCAATACACTAAAATACTCCTATCATCATAGCATATCACAAATCAGCATGATATCAAATCAATCAACCTATCAAAGCACCTCACCTATCATGAGGTCAATCTATCAATTTACCATTGATCCTCACCTATCATGAGGTCAATCACCATCAATCAATCATCGAATCTCACCTATCATGAGATCAATCATTATCTAACTTATCAACATCATCAATCAATATCAACTCAAAGGTTGACGTGATCATCAAACATCGAAAACGAGGATAAAAATCAAAATTTTATCATTCTGGTATGGATGTGTCAGAATAGTGGTTCTATGCACTAGAACATGGACATGCTAGAAAATTGCTTCTATGCACTATAATAGTCCACACATGTGCTAATTTCATGGATGTGCCAAAATTTCCTATCAATGCACTATAATAGTGAATGTATGCGCTAGTTTATTAAATGTGCTACTTCATTACATGGATGCACAAAATCATGCAGATCCTACCCTAACCATCCTATGCATTAAAATTCTTCACCTATGTGCTACATCGAGTTATGTATGTGATAAAATTCTAAATCTATGCACTAAAACAGTTAACCTATGTGCTATATCAGGCTATGGATGCGCTAAACCGTGTAAACACAAAATTCAAAATTTCCAAAACGCAGAAATTTTTAATTCAAATTCAAAATGTGGGTTTTTAGAAATGCATACCGGAGGTCCATACGCTCTTAGATAGTTGTGCCGTCGCATGCACTCGAATCAATGTGTCTAAATCAGAATCACCATTTTTCTCCAAGTGCTCAAAGTTGCTGAATCTCTCAAATTTTCAAATTGTAAATGCACAAATGAGCTTCTTTTTTACTTTTTACCTATTAAAAGGGTAATTAAGATGGGTAATTAGGTAGCAGTGTTTTATTTTATTTTTTAAAGGGACACAATTCATCAATTCATCAACTAGGGCAAATTTCACTATTGTTTTTGGGAGATAAATCATTGAAATGTGCTGAAAGTTTCAAAATCATCAAAATTTTCCAAAAAATTCAAAAAATCCTAAAATTCACAAAAATCCTTGATTTATCTCTTGAGGGAGCATATATCCGTTATCACCTGAAAATCAGTGTCTGGGGAATATCAATTTTTTTCTATGAAGCAATGTATAAATACATCATTTGAAAGAGGGGAAAAATGTATACACCTAAAATTGGTTAGGATAATTGATTAATTAAATACAAGCTATTTGATTAATGAATCCTTTTAATTACCCTACTTATAAATAAATTGCAAAATTTATTTATATAGTTCACTCTCTTAAATCTTCCTATCTAAAATCATTTTTCATTCTTGATTTAATTAAATAAACAAATATAACTAAATTTCTTTTATTTGATTAATTCCCTCTCATTAAAATTGAATTTTTAATTCAATTTTGTCATATTTCTATATAATCATCTAACTCCCTTCCACCTCATCTGCCACCTAAGCATGTGTCACATGAATTTAAATATTTCCAATTTTTAAAATGGGAATTTCCATCAAAAAACTCCGAACATGATTGAAGACACATGGCTTCTTCATCCCTTTGATGATCTTTAACACTTGGAAAAGTTCTCTTTTAAAGAGGACAACGCCCATGATTCTCTCTAACTTCTTCTTCCTCCACCATTGATCTCTCTGGATCATAATATGATGCAGAGTTAGGAGGATTCAACAACATATCTCACAATCATTCAAAATTAATCCAAATAAATATTTGTGTAACACATTCTATTATTCATTCTATGTCACATTGGAAACATAACCATGGTAGCCCAAAAGAAAACTATTTCATTTTTCCCAAAACTGCAAACCCTAGACAGGGTTCAGACCTGCCCTCACTAAAATGATCATAACTTATTCAAATATTAATGAAATTTGATGAGACTTGAATAAAATTAAAGTAGATTAATATAGAAACAACATAAATTTGGTTTCAGACCCAAAATATATAATTTAAAATCTGTACCATCACATTCTTTCAGACTGCAAATTCTATACAATATTGTTAAAATAGGTAGTCTCACCAAAATAATCATATCTTCCACAAAACTCAATAAAATTGAATGAGACAAAAATATTTGGAAACTAGAAACAAATATATTTCCATCCATATATGATAATCCATTATTTGAGTGCATACTAGGCCATAAAAATCACAACTTCAACCTGGAAACAATGTAGAAATCATAAAATGCACACCAAACTTGAGGTTGCCATTCATCAAACTTCACAAATAATGTCTCCAACATCCCAATTCGAGTTTTGGAGGGTGTACTTATAAATTTACAACCAAAATAAACTATTTTCAACCACCTTTTAGTTAGTTTGTTTACAAAACACCTTAATGACACTTTTGACAAGTTGCTTGACAACTTTCTTGAGCAACTTTTACAATTTTTACAATATGTAACAACTTTAAAAATTATTTGAAAAATGACTTCAAATATTACTTCCTAAGATTCAAAAACCTATAAAATGGTTTTCTAAACCTTATTATAAGACCCAATACATAAAATAGAGCAACTATTTACAAATGGCCTCATGGAGGCAAGAAATCAAATAGGTGCTCCTGCACCATAATACTAACCATTTAATCCCACCACATCACAATAAACCTTGGAAATCCTATAAATACAACTTCTTGCTCCAACATTTGATAACACATCTTGAAGCAAACTTACTCTGCAAAAATCATTTGAGAGCAATAGAGCATTTATAATTCTGATTATCATATTAGTTTAGAATCATGTCTTAGTTTAGTAAATGCACTTCCATTGTCATATAGCTTCCTTACAATAGTTATATCACAACATTTGTAGCATAGCATAATCCTCATTTTTATCACAACAACATTCTCATCATAGTATCATGGCATTAATCACATAGTTTATCAAATCATGTAGGAACTAAGATTCTTGCATTTTATAACATCCATTCTCTAGGTTGTCATTCTGAAAAGTCATAGAGCAAAGAAAAATATGAGAGCCATTATGATACAAAGGAATCCTTAGAGATAGGAAACAATGGAACATTTTTAGGAACTGATTGTGTTTTGAATTTGGTTAATTTTGTAATTCAATTCTTGAATGTAATATGTCTCATTGCTTGTGTGTTTCTATTATTGATTGTACTCACATATTTACAACACACACTTATTATGAGACAAGCAAAGTTCTTTTAAAACCAATTCTATGAGAATGCACGTAAATTTTAGCCTTGATGAGTTTCAATGCAAGTTGTAATTTTGATTGTTTGTTTGGTTGTTTGCTTTAGAATTGAAAAAGATTTATAAAATCATCAACAAACAATGGTTAGCATCTCCTTCCAACTTACCACATGCTACCAACAATAGATTAGTAACCCAAAAGCACTAACCTAATGAATCTGAAAAGAGAAATCTAGAAAATATTGTCAAAAACCAAAATTATGTACCTACAATAGGCAAATGCACCGTTCTGCCTATTAGATGCATTGCAATAGCAGTTGCATCGTTCTAGCTAGCAGATGCGGTGCACAAGATCTAATGTGTCATTCGAGATGTCAAATGTGGCTCGGTACTACGGATGCATTGTTCTCAAAAGAAAATGCATCATGATGCATCAAATGCAGCTCAAGAGGTTACGTTTGCGGTATTTCGTACTTGTACCTACAAAAAGGATAAAAAATTCATACGAAAATCTGTAAAAAAGTGTTTTTGGAATTGGGTTCACCAATGTAACTAAGGAGAAAAGTTCTAGGTTAGCATGAAAATAAATACATAATGAAAACCTTAGCTAAAAAATGAATTACAAAGGAGGAAATATGCATAAACAAAAAAAACTTTCACCAAATAGTCTTCATGCCCTCCATGATTGACCTTCATTGCCCTTCTCCATTTGTTGCAATATAAAGCTTTCAATCAGATTTTGATAGCAATATTAACCTATGACAAATCCATAAACAAATATTGAAGGATTTTACTATTCAACACTAGCAAGTATTCAAGTATGAAGCAAACCTAAAGTCTACAACCTGGAATCATGAGGTCAAGAGATGTCCAAATGAGACCAGAATTGCCTTTTTATAGAAAAGTCAATTTTGGATGAACGGTCAAGATTGAAAGTTTATAAAGCCTTAAGGCCAAAGGCTGAATTTATATGTGACAACTAGCCATTAGGATTAGGGAAACATTAGGTCAAATTTGAAATGGAGGGCTGAGATTTGTTTTTAGAAAAATCAAATCAATGGACAAGAATTCATGTGACAATTACGACATAATTGGAACAAAAAAAGATGCAATTGGAGAATCAAAATAGAAATTTAAAATAATTTGATTCAAGAGGCTGAGTTGACCTTTTGAATTAAAAATTAATTTAATTCAAAAGTGGTGGGGTCATGTGACAGTAAATACTTATTTCAAATTATTTACTTGGTGGGAAAATAGAAAGTGAGAAATTTAAATAAATGGATTTATTTAAATTTAGGGATAAAAGTCAATAAGACAATTAAATAATTAATGATAATTATTTAATTATTGAGAAAATGGACAAGGTGGACAATAATTAAATAAATCATAGGAATTTATTTAATTATAAGAAGACATAAGGAATTAATGACACATTTAAGTAAATAAATAAAATTTATTTATTTAAATAATTAGGAAGAAATAATAGATAAATGATAATTAAATAAATTTAGGAATTTATTTAATTATAGAGAGACATAAGAAATTAGCGACATATTTAAACAAAATAAATGTAATTTATTTATTTAAATAGTGAGGAGGAATAAAAGATATGAATTAATTAAATAATTCTTAATAGTTGAATTTGGATTATAGGACATAATTAAATATTTTAATTATGTTGAGATGAAGTATGGAAAGATAGAGTTTGCAGGCCTAGGTCAATTTTGTGTCTACAATATGTAATCCCGTTTGTTAAATGAGTGAGGAATAATTTTATCATTGTAACTGAATTGCATTCTTTTGGAATAAGCTTGGAGATGCTCAAGAGCATTTATACATTGTTCATCAAGCATTTCAAGTTGTTGTAATCATTTCTCTTTTTATGTGTTATCATCAATAAGGACCCTAAGAGAAATTCACAATAAAGGAATTTTTAACTCTAAGGGAATTATTGCATCAACACTATAAACAACCTATTAGAAGGTGTATTTTAGATACTTGTACGATAAGCCTATAATGCATCGGAATATTGAGTGTGCCAATACTTTTTATGTTTACTTATTGTATTGCGTAGGATTTGTTTGAGGGGTTTTTTTGTTGCTTTCACTTGACCATTAGATAGTGGGTAATATGGTGTTGAAAAAGATGTCGAATATGAAATACTTTTGAGAATTTTTTTACTTCATTGTTCTAAAATGGTGTCCCATTGTCTGAAAATAATATGGAAGGAAGACCAAATCTAACAATAATATTCTCCAAGATGAAACGAAAGATCACCTTAGTAGTCATGGAATGAAGTGGAATTGCCTCTACCCACTTCGTGAAGTAATCTATTGCAATAATTATAAACGTATGTCTAGAAGAGGAGGGAGGGGAAATTTTTCCAATGAGATCTAGGCCTCAAACCAAAAATGGCCAAATAGTAACTTATGTATGAAGTTCAAAAGAAGGAGCGTGAATAAAATTATTATGCTCTTGATATTTGTGACACTTCTTGGCATAATCAAAACAATCTTGTTCCATATTCCACCAATAATACCCTATGCGAATTAACTTTTGAACTAACAATATTCCACCAAAATGCCCCCCGTAAGCACCAACATGAGATTCCTCGAGGGCTATAGGAATTTCCATTTGTTTGAGGCATCAAAGAAATAGGCCATTAAAGGAACATCTATATAATACATCTGCTAGGATTATATATCTAGTTGCAAGTTTTTGAATATGATCTCTAGTGTTTTTAGTAGTTGGTTCGGGAAAGGTACCTTCTTTTAAAAATTTAAATATTGGTGAGTACCATTCACTAGAAACTTCAATATATGCAACTAACTCTTCTTTCATCTTTTCATCTATTGAAGGTTTTGTGATTGTATGAACTACAAATGTAAATTCCATGGAAGGATCTTTGAGAGAGACAAGGGAATCAACACTTTCCATTGTCTATATGTTGATTATCCATTCGTGGAATATTTTCAATAGTATAAGATCCAAAACATTATAGCAATGTCATCATAAGGTCTTACTATTGAGATAACTTATCATGTTCTCCTTGATATGATCCATTGATTTTTTTAATGACTAATTGAGAATCACCAAATATATGAATATGTTGAACACCCAAGGATAAGGCTACATGTATCCCAATAATTAGGGCCTCATACTTTGCAATGTTGTTTGTACATAGGAATTTTAAATGGTAAGATAAGGGAATAGTATTTCCAAAAGGTGGTATTAATATAACCCTCATTCCAGAGCTAGTTCAACACTTAGAACCATTAAAATATAATTCCCATGTTTCATCCTCTATTGTCAAGACATTTTCATCAGGAAATGATTAATGAATGGGTAATGCTAAAGGTGAAGAATCACCAACCAAATGGTTGGTTAAGGCTTGTCCTTTGATTGCCTTTTGAGAAATTAATTTATGATCAAACTTAGTTAAAAACATAACCCACTTAGCGAAATGTCTTGAAAAAACAATTTTAGCAAAAAGGTATTTTAAATGATCAAGTTTCATGACAACATGCACTTATTCATTTAGTAAATAATGTCACAATTTAATAGTAGCAAGCTCACAAGATTCAAACATTTCTTTTATATTGTTGTATATCAAGTTTCATAATGAATAAATATCTGAATAATGTAATAAATATGATCTTTTCCATTTTCATCTTGTTGAGCTAATAATGCAACTTGAGCATGAGTTGATGCTGATATGTAAAGAATGAATGGTTTTCCTTGAATAGTGGGTTGCCAAATGAGAGGATTATCTAAATATTATTTCAAACTCTCAAAATCCTTTTGACAATCCTCACTCCATTTAAATTTTGATTCCTTTTTAAGCAGTTGGGTAAAATGAAGAGTCCAATCCACTAATGACGTGACAAAATAACAGATAGCTTGAATATTTCCTTGTAAACTATACAATTGAGAAATGTTCTTAGGATGTGTCATTTTTATTATAGAATCAATATTCTTTGTCTCCACCTCAATGCCTCTATGTGACACTATAAAACCTAACATTTTTCAAATATCTACACCAAAAAAATATTTCTTTGGGTTCAACCTCATATTATATTTATGGATTCTTTCAAAGATTTTATGAAGGATTTTGACATGATCTTGAAAAGTTATAGATTTATCAAAAATACCATCAACATAATCTTCCAAAATGCTGAGTATAAAATCATGAAATAATAATGTCATAATTCTTCAATACATTGTTCCAATATTTTCCAATCCAAAATCATGGAAACCCATCAAAATGTTCCCCAAGGTGTAGTGAAAGTTGTCTTGTATTGATCTTGATGATTAAGATTGTATCCTAAAAATACATCCATGAAGGATAATAAGGCATGTCATGTGGTGGAATTTACTATCATGTCAATATTAGGAAGGGGAAAAACATATTTTAAAGATGCTTAGTTTAGATCAGGTTTTACCACCGTGATAATGTGGGATATCCAAGGATAATAATCAATAGGATAGATAAAACCAACATCTAAGATATTTTCAATTTCAGCTTTAACCAAAAAATCTATCTTAGGATTCATCTTTCGTATCTTTTGTCTCATAGGTTTAGCATCTTTCTCAAGAAAAATGTTGTCTATTACTATCTTAGCATCAATACCCGACATATCTGAATAAGTCCAAGCAAAGATTTCAAGAAAGTCATGTAATAATTTTGCATCATCTTCTCTTTCATCATGATCAAGATACTTTCCTATTTGAATTACCTTCTCATCATTAGATCAATCCATTGATATGTTTATTGTATCCCCCACAAGTAATGCACTTTGATTTGAAATCTCAAGGATTTTTTGATCTTCATCCATAATATTTGTTTTAGCTTCATCTCCAAAGTATCCCTTATTACTTAAATAATAGGTAAATCTTTGATTGTGATGCTAAGCTGGTAAATTATCATATACTCCCAAAATTTTTGCTAGAGCTTCATCATTTTGAAAGAAATCCATAAGTATATCATCACTTGTGGTATTTATTAAGTTAGGACACATCAATGTGAGAGTTGTCTTAAAAAATCCTTTGTTATAGTGTTGATATCAAGTGAAGGATTTTTTGAGGCTTTTGTTATCTATGAAGGATAATATCCAAGACCTTTTTGTTCTTGTATATTAGGCTCTAGGAACTCTAATGCCTTGTTCTTTCACTCCACATCCTTTTCCATTATAGCCAATTTTTTTCAAGAGTTGATATCCTCATCCATAAAGAGCTTCCATTTATTTCGATGATGGTGGTTTCTCATGATCAATATCATCATAATTAGTTGTGTAAGTTGTGTCTTCTTCTTTACTAGAAGGTGTTGTCTTGCAGGCTTGTGATGATTCCAGTTCATGTTGTATTGATACTATTGTTGTTTAGTTTTCCTTTCTTGATTCTTTTGTTATGATTTTTTATTATCCCATGAGTGTAGGTGTTAAATATAACAAACCCCAATTATCTTCTAATATTTTTGTGATCATTGAAAAATTATTCTCTTTCTCTTCTTCTTACACCAATTCCACTTTTGAATTTGGTATCAATGTTCTCAAAAGAATTTTCATTCCTGTTTCAGTTTGCAAATAAATTTATGATTGTGAGTCCACTTTAATTGTGTAAACCTTATTTTGATAAGTGTATTTCATTAAACAATGAAGAATTGAAGGGAATCCATTCATTTCATGAAACATGGCCTACCCAAGAGGAGATTATATGAGAGTTTTTGGGGCATGACATGGATAGTAGTTTGCAAAGTAACTTTGCCAGATTTTGAATGTAATTCTATCACACAAAGTGGCTGCTTTCCCACATTATCAAAACCACAGATAGATAAATAATTTGGTTGTATTTTAGTCCTTTCCACTCTAAGTTTATCTCAAAGGTTTACACTAAAAAATAATGAGTGTTGAACCATTATCAATGAGAGTACACTTAATTCCAAACTTGTCATTACCATTCTTAATACTAGCCACTATCATCAAAGCATCACTTTTTTTGTATTTCCAATGGAGGTAACTCATATTGATGAAAAATAATATCTATATTGATCGAGTTCATACCTTGAATTAGGGATGCTACAACATTCGGTTGCGCACTAGGAAGGACCAAACCTTGTTGCAAAGAATTTTGAAGCACGATATGATAATTAGGTGACACTTGAATGATATCCCATAAATAAATCTTAGCCAGAGTGTTGCAAATTTATTCAACAAGATTATACTCCTTTCCACTATGTGAAGGTAAACAAAGAGTACTAGGAAAAATGGGTTGAGGAAGTAGTATCAATATAGGAATAGTTTGTGGTTGCCTATAATTCCTTGTGTTGTATGTATGAGTGATGGTATGATAACTTGGTTGTTGTGAAACATTGTCACAAGTGAGTTGCCTTGAAAATTTTAAGACATGTCTTGGAGGTTTTGGTTTTTGTTGAGGCGGTCCTATGATAAGCACAGGTTTGGTTTGGTTTGATGATTGTTGTCAAGGTGGGTATATGATAAGTTGTGATGTGATTGCATTGAATTCTCTTTGTTGTGTTTTGGTATCACAATCCTTAGTGGATAACATTCGTGAGATGAAGTCATCAAGGGCTTTATCTAACATGTCAAAGTCATCACTACTAAAAGGCTTGAGGGTTAGTTTACTTGTGGAAAGAGATATGAAATGATCAGATGACTATGCTCTATCCAAGGTTAATTATTTAATATTTTCTTGTTGTTATATGTTTTAGGATGGTGTACAGTTTCAATTATTTGCAAGAATGAAAAAATTAATCTATCCAAAATATGAAATGAAGAAGCTATTAAATACTAAAAATTAACAACAAATTTTCAAATTTTTATAAAATGAAAGTAATAGGTCAAATTTATTTAATATGTAGAAAAACTATTCCAGAATTTCTAAACACAAATTTACTAGCAGAAACAAAAAGTAGATATAGTTACATAAATGCATGTAAAAATTTATTAGGACACTTGGACAGATTCACCCTTGGGAAAATGAGTCTTTACTTAGGGTTTGAGAAATTGGAAAGCTAAATGTATGTGCTACTATTTATGCTTACTTTTTTTGGTTGCAAAGTGTGACTATGATGATAGTATTTTCTAGAATTTTGATGAAATGTAAATGCAATTTTATGATTTTTTTTGAATAAAATGACAACATTTTGAATGCAATTTTGAAGGAGACGTTGATCTAAATAACTTGAACACACTTTAGTGCAAGCTACTATGCATAAAGTATGCAATATTTTTAGATTTTAATGAACTTAAATGATGCAATCATGCAATATGTAACACTAAATGCAATGCAAGACAAGATGATGCAAAACATAGATCTAGGGTTTCAAAGATCTCTAAATCAGAAAAGTATGATGTACAATATCGAGTTCAACAAAGTGAAATGAAGGGAAAAGGTTCCCTCAAAGGAAATAAGGGACCGTATTTTCTCGATTTATCCTTCTCCCCAATGGAATTTCATTAGGAAATAGATTAGAAGGAGTAGAGATTGAATTTCAACCTTAAAGGCAAGTCAATCAAATCTAGATCTCAGTCCTTTAGATAATTGGACATATCTAAAACCAAATTTAAATGATATGTAATACCTAAAGAAAATAAACTATAAGACCTAGAACATTAAATGCAAATTCCTCAAATTACAAAAACTGAAACCACAATTTGTAAGAAGATCTAAGATGGGTAAGGACACATGTACCAATCACCAAAAGTAGGATATGGGCTTTACTGAAGGATAGGTTCACCCTAGGGTGAATGGGTCTTGGTAGTCCTTTCTAAAACTGTGAAAACTAAAGGTTTAGACCTTTGTTTACACTTTTCTCCTATACCTTCAAATCTTTGTTTCCAGATTTGGACCTACAATAGGTCTACAAATAGAAAATATTTTTTGTTTGTATGGGAGTTTGCTCAATCAAACCCAAAGTTTGGTAATTAAACCTTGTTAAATTTCAATGATTTGATAAATGATAGTTTGTGAGCCCTAACCTTAAGTGGATATAAAGTTGTTATGAGCTAACATGCAAAGAAACCCTAATTAAGTGTGTTAGGTTATGATTCCTACATGATCAATGATGAATATTCACTTAGGGGAAATCAGGAAATTCCAAATAAATTTCAAAGACATTGATACCTTGTTGTAGGTGACTAGTAGATTGAATCTTGAAGATGGGAACACTAGAAAACAAGTCATTAGGGTATGGGAAATGGCCAAATACACCCCCCAAACCTATAATCCATCATGTTCCACCATTGGAATCAACCTTCAATCATGAACAATGCTTGCTCAAATTTTGAAAACTAAGGCTGAAGACTTGTAAATACAAACAATGTTACTCAAAGAATTCAAATTTTCTTGCTTAAATGTTATATGCTTCCTTGCTTTCTTGATCTTCAAAAACCTCTAGTTTGAAATGGTGAAAGGACTAAGTTTTATAGGCTTCTTCTCTAATTTCCTAAATATTAGATCCCGATAGCCAACTATTGAATATTAAATTTGAATCATTTAAAGATAGCCAAAAATATATTAGAAAATGGATCTTGGAACTTAAAGGGGACCCATTCACCCTTGGGAAAATGGGTCTTGGCCCAAAATTCCAGGACACACATGATCCAAGACAGGTTTATGTTTGAATGCATTTACTCAATGTGTATTTGTATCAAAAAATGATATAAATAGGCCTTGGGATGCATAATAAAGGGAATTAGGGCCTATTTAGGAAGGGTGAAAATGCATAAATGTAAGGTCACTAAAATAGGTCCAAACTAAGATTGAAATTGTACTATCACCTACAAGGGAGTACAATTTACTATGCTACAAGTAGTATCCCATTTAAGGAGAGAACTACAGTCTTCAGGATAGGAAATAGGAACATCATTATCTATATTACATAAGGGAGCCTCCTCATACATACTCAAAATAGATTCTCCAAAGTACACTTTTTAATGCAAGCAGTATGAGAATCTTTGTTTATGGTGATAAGAAGGTATATGAGAGTAGACACCTAAGAACTCTTCTAGCACTTCCTCCAAGGAGAAAAAATCTAGAGGAACTTCATTAGATTCTACTTTACTCTCAATTAGTTTATGATGAACTGGATTAAAAGGTTTAGTGCAAATCATGTTAACACTCTACCATGGTTTATGCCTACACTTTTCAAGGGAAAAACCAAGCTCTAAATTATTCTTACAATGAACACATTGTATAGAAACTTGGATTCCTTATTTTTTATGACCACAACCTTTAGATCCATAGCCATAATTAGACACCAGTTTATATCTAGGACCATAATGTGTTTGCAAATCCTAAGAATAAGGTGGATCTACATAGAGGGCATAACTCCACCAATGAGTATAATATTAATCTACAAGATCATATTTATGATTCTTGATAGGACCACAAAAATTAGCCTCCTTAGCAGAAGAAAAATTATCTTCCTTAGTAAAGGTACAATCATTCTCCCTTGCAGGATTTTGATTGTTTCTCTCAATGGGAGGACAATCAACCTTCTTGATAGAGGTTTATGAAACTATTAGAAGGTCAAGATGGATAGGATCAACTTTATATTCTCCAATGAAGAATTCAGAGAAATACAAGGACCCCTAATAATCACTAAAATGTGCATTTGATTCAAAAGAAGAAGGGGAAGACTTAGGATTATCACTTCAGGTCGATCTTCTTTGGGGAAATCCATCTCTAGGGCAACCTTTAAAATAGGCACTACAAAAGAGCATGTCAAAGTATTACAAGATAGTGATGGAATGCAAGTTTTAAGAGTAGAGACAACTGAGGCTCGACCAACAGCTACGATCTCACAAAGATGAACAACATCAGGGTCAACCTTGATTGTAAATACTTCATTATTAGCAATGAACTTTATACAATGCTGCAAGGTAGAGGCTACAACTCAAAAATAATGAATCCAAGGTATTCCCAAGAGAATATTATAAGGTAAAGGACCAAATATCACATAAACCAAGGTGGACATGATAACGGGTCCCAACCTTAGAGGAAATATTATCGTGCCTAGGTCTTGATGACCAATGTTGTTGAATCCAAAAATATACAAAGAAGAAGAAAAAAAAGAAGAAGAATCAATTTTTATCTTAGGTAATAATTCTATGCTACATATATTGAGAGTCGAACTAGTTTCAACAAGAACACACCTAATACCAATGTTATTAATGTTAAGTAAAATTATCAAAGGATCCACTTGCATTTGTACCTCTGGGGATGGGAGTTCTACATGAATGTGAGTTATCAAAACATTAACATCTGTTGGTCTAACATAAGAAGGAAATATGACCTTTTGCAATGCTTCCTAGAGCATACCTCGATAAACTGAAGTAGACTAAATTAGATCACACAATGAGATCTTGGCCAAAGTAACATAAATTTGCTTGAAAAAATAATAATCACCAAGTCCTTTAGATGTGGGTTTAGGCACTAAAGGAAGATCTGGTTGATAAGGAAATAAATAAGTAGGAACAAAATATGGTTGATTCACATTCTTCTAATTTCTTCTAGTGTTATATGTATGTCCCACAACATTGTAAGAATCCATAGATTTTAAGAATCTTGTGTAAAGGTCCGACGAGTCCTTAGAGATTTGAACCCCACAAATATAATGAATCCTCTTAGGAGAGGGACTACTCAGAGTCAAGTAGATGATGGGTATCTTACGCCTTTTAGGGGCCACTGAGATAGTCACTACATTCACAAACTTATTGACATCTGAAGAGGAAGTAGACAGTTTTGGTGAAGAAGTTTTTTTAGGAGATCTATAGATAAGAGAAGACACCTCTAGAAAATCATCCAAGGAATCATCTAACATATTGAAATCCTCCTTAGAAAAACCATTATCATACACATTGAAACATTGTATAAAAATATCTGACATGATTCATTTTAGGTTCAACAAATTGTGGAGGGGATTTTCTACTCCCAAGTCCCAAGAAAAACATGGTCTAAAGGGAGAAAAGTTTCCTTGGTCACCTTAAGAATACCTCAAGATTAACCAAAAGGATGAAGATGAAAGATATTGTAAAAATGTACTTAGAATAGAGTTTCTAAAATGATCACAAATAAAGGACCTTGGGGACCAAAAGAGTAGATTGTAGAGATTGTTGGGACAACAGGACAAGCTCTTGGTCAAAGTACATTTGCACAGGAGTGAGACAATAGTGTGGTGCACTATTGTATCAATGACACACTAGCATGTCATATGATAAAGAACTAAACCTTTTGCATAGAACTCGAAGAATCTACTAGCTATTTAGAATATAAGGTTTATTTAATCTACTAGGTTGATAGAGATCAATAATGCGAGTAAATGAAAAGGAGGACAAGATATTAACTTACAAGAGGTCCTATTCTTAAAATTATCCTACAAAAGCTTCACACAAGGTGAACAAGAAAAAGTGTTGGGGTTGTTTTGGGGCTTGCCTTAGTTGATCCCCCACTTTTGTGTTCTCACTTCCATAAATAGATAGATAGATAAAGATAATAAAGACACAAAGTAAAATAGACACAAGAGTGATAAAAGAAAACCTCGCTATAGAGGAGAGCCCATATCATGATATAGACACACAATAAATATGCTAGCAAGTAGATAAGAGAGCAAGAGATCAATACCAATAGTCTATGGATCCCTCTTGGTTTGATAGGCATGATGTTGAACACTTACAAGAGAGATTTGGTTGTTGGTGAGACTTCAATCTAGTAAAGATTCATTGTGGAGATATGATGTAGAAGAGAGGATAAATTTGGAGTGAGAGAGAGTGATAATTATTGCAAATGAGAGTGAAAAAGAGACTTTTGTTAAGCTGCACGAGTGGGAAGAGCCGTTACACTCATAATTTTTCCACGATGACACATGTCATGGGCCAAGATTATGAGATTCCTCATTTTAACTCATAAAGCTCAGAGATGCTAGCATGCCATGTAGATTTCATTGGATGCATAGGCATCCGACGCATAATTTTACAATAAATGAGGTGGCAGACTGATGTCACTTCATCATTGGTCCTTATGGAGTTGAAATCATGAAATTGCACAAATGTGGAATTACCACCGGGTGCAAATTTGTGACATTACAGTTTCAAGTTAAACTTAATTTTTGGAAGCTAGAGAAGTAAATAGATTAAAATATTAACATGCCTACAAAACACACCCAACAAGGAAAAATCAAAGGGAAAAAACATAAATAAAATTTTAGTGTGTAGGATTTCCTATGCACCCAGATGCTCTTGCATCACACAACCTAGGTAGAAGAAATATTTCATGAGTTGGAACTCATGAATATTTTAAGATCTTATGTTTGTTCCTCATCCATCTTTCTCCCTTGTCTACCTAACTTTTCCTTTTCACTTTACACTACACCTTTCTATCTCTTCCCTCTCTTTCTTCCTCTCTTGAAATTCATCTCACTACAACTTAAATTCCTCCATGACACATCTTCCAACTCTATCTCATCATCTTCATCATCTTTTTGTACTGCATCATTTAACCTGTTATTGCTACAGCTTACCAATTTTTCTACTTCACTTTCTTTCACAATTTCATTTAAATGAGAAATCAACATTATCACCATATTTGAAAAATATAGAAAAATACCTCATTACCTTTGTTTTGTTTTCCTTTTCTATTTCTGCAATATATTTTTCATTTTTCTCAACCATTGCACATAAATCAAATTCGTCAAAAAAAAAAAAAAGATTAGATTTTACCTTGTCATCCATTGTTGCAACCTCCTCTTCTATGCAGTCAACCTTCTTATCTTCCACTTTAATGCCTTCAAAGAAGAATATATTAGCTGCAACCTCTTTCTTCTCATCATTTTTGTCTTTAAATTCTTCCTCAAATATATATTTTTAATTTCCTTATCTCCTCTTTCAACAAGAGTCTATCTTCTTCTTCATCAATCTCTTTATCAAATTTAGGACTATCCAAGTCCATTTTCTAAATTATTGCAACTTCATACATAATTTCATCTACCTTAACAATAATATCCTTTCCTCCCCCTTTCACATCCAAAAATTCATTAATCTCTTTAACATCAAATACTCTTTCACAAATATCATAAAAATGACCTTTTACTTGTATTTTTCTTTGTTTCTCTACTACTATGACTTATTTTTCCATACATGCATCTTCCTTTTTCTCCAATTTATGCCTTCAACAAGAACTATATCAGCTACTAATTATTATTTTTTGTTATCCTCTTCTCTTTATTCTCTGTTTTCCCTTCACCCCTTTTGAGCTTTCTTTTAACCTCTTGAAATTCTTTTCTCTGCTCCATCTCTATCTTGTCCAATCTGAGCTCAATCTTCTTTAATTCTCCAATAAGCTCTTTTGTAAACCTCTCTTATTTCCACTCTTCCATAGGTAAAATCCTCATAGGTTGTCTCATGACCCATCTTGTCCTCTTCTTCAAATACATTTTATCAAACACTTTTCACACACATGCTACTATCCTCTACCAACATTTTTTTTGGAAGATGCAACTCTACTCTTCCTCTACCCACTCTCTTTCAATGGAGGAACCACATACAAATTCTACCCAACCTTATTTCTACTATAAAATAGCCAACATAAACTCTTGATTACATGACTCCTACCATAAACTCATACTCAACACATCTCACACCCCAAGACCAACTTGCTTTAATACCATTTGGTGTAGCTCAACAATTAAGAATCCTATGGGATTGTCAATTGTTGTAGCTTACATACACACCCAAACTATTACAATAATTGAGAATTATTTTTCAAGGATTATCAAACACATGTTTCACAAAGATTCATGAACACTTGCTATTTTTATTAACAAAACTTCAAGAAATTACAATAGCATATTTAAAGAGATAAATAAATAAACTAGAAATCAGCTACATGCATGATTTGTGCTTTCAACATCTGGAAATATATACTACAATAGTAGAAAAAAATTACCATAAAGTCCTATTGCTTCATCTCTAGGCATCCTTAGTTGGCTTCACATGTAATTCTTCTTTAAATCCATGAACCTTTCTTCACTTTCCTTTTGTTGTCCTCCTTGCTTCCACCGGCTATGGATTTCTTCCCCTACTAATGTTGTTACATTTTTAAACTCTTTTGATCCTTCCTTGGGTGTCCAAGATTCTCTTGTAACTCCCCATTCATTTCTTGAAAAGAATTTTAAAATTCTTCAAGATAATTTAGACCCCCATCATCCCACTCTTGCACTTGTAGTTGCCCATATTCCTCATGCTTGATCATTTAATGCGAAATTCAAATTTAGGAGAAGTTACAAATTCCAAAAATGGCCTCCTTGATCCTGGGTGTGGGATTATGTGCAGCATAAAAATTCCAAAAATTATCAATTCCAGGCATTATAATACCAAACCCAAATTGAAAAATCAACCTTTCAAATTGAACTCAATTTTTTGGGGCTGGAGAAGAAAATAGATTAAAATATCAACATGCCTCCAAAACACACCCAATAAGAAAAAATCAAAGGATAAAAAACATAAATAATTTTTTGGTGTCTAGGATTGCTTGTGCACCCGAATGCTCCTGCACCAGTTTTTGAATAACTTGGCTTGATGGAAGGAGTCTTGAAGTGATGAAGTTTTTCTATTGATCCTAATTAAATTTCCATCAAGTTATTTGGAATCTTGGAGCCATAGGCTCACTTTATTCTCTTTTTATATATATATTTTTAGATATTTTTATACATTTATGTTAATGGAGTGTTTTGCATTAATGTCTTTATGTATTGTTTTCCTTTTTTATGTTTTGTGTCTTGTGTGGGATGGGTTGTGATAGGATAGGCTCTCCCTCTTGATGATTACATCTCAAGTGAGGGGTTTAGATAGGTTGGAACCTCCATGAGCAAATTCCTTACCCACAACCTTTTATTTACTAAAATTAGGTCAAACTCATTCAAATTAAACAACATTTTCTTTTAGAAATACCCAAAGGAAATATTATTTCATCAAAACCAATAATTCTTGAAAAGAATTTAGGGAGCTCAAGAGAAAAACTGGATTTCATTAATAACAAGGTTGAATAGACACAAAATTAGAACCTATGCATTAATTATCCTAAAATGAGGTACAATCCTAGTAGGTTAGGGTTCACATTATGAAGCCCTCAATTTTTGCGCAATGGCCCACCTCAAAAACGAAGGCACTAAAGGAAGTTGATGTGGAATTCTTGTGTAGCATGTTTTTCTATGCTAGATAAGAGTGTCTGAGTAAGCGCCCAACTCACACGCTAGGATAGTATCTTGCAATTAAAGATGAAACACCCAACATATGACTCTAGGAGAAAGTCGGGTTAGGTTTTTACTTACTGAGTGAAAGGGGATCAGGTGTAAAGAGTACTTGAGCCTGGGAAAAAAATGGGACTGATATGGTTTACATGAACTCTATTTTATAAAACTTTTAGTCTCCAGTGTCAAAAAAAGAGAAACCAACAATAGGTTTAGCCAAAGGATAATGACACATGAAAACTCATGAAAAACTTCCCTAGATAAAAAGAAAGTGGGTGAAATATCATCACGTGTAACGACCCACTGAGAAAAAATATGACCATTGTACAATTTGCACTATGCTTAGACCACCAAATCCCAAAACTCAAAAACCTATGATTCCAGATAAGCGATAAAAAATTAAGCGAGCTTAGGATTTGTGGAATTCCAAGTTAGAGGGACCACCAATGCAATTGAGGGTAGAGCATTTTGGAACAATGCCCTCATTTTACCATTTCCTCCAAAAGACACAAACCAATGCAAGCAAGAAGCTAGGAAAAGGAAAAAAAAAAGGGGTCCACATTTTTCCAAGAGAAAAATGGGGTGTGTTGTGAGACAACACAACAAGTGGCCATGAAAAAATTCTCAAATTCATGAATTGGAATGCCTCACATTATGCAAAATTCTTGGACTATATTAACAATAACACCTTAGGGAGTGCACAAAGGTTTAACGTCACAAGAGTTGAAGAGATAAACATGCCTCAGGGGGTGTTATAGACAACACCATCACCAAAGGGGTATGTCAATAGGTCAGATCTCATAAGAAATCTCTAAAATGGATAGGGTTATATGCCCCCTAAAAGTTTCAACATATTTCCTATGTTGGCATTTGAAGAAAGAAAAGGGGCAGAGGGGATCCTTGGAAAGAATACATACCTCCCAAAAAATAGTTATCCTTACCCTGAAGCATAAAGACAAGGACAATCACACAAGAGACTATCATGTTGCTACCATAGAAAACATGGTTGCACTTAAGATTATACCACCATTAATGGTAGTGAGAAAATACATGAAACTAAAAATACCACATAGTGGGGACCAACACCATATAATATGTATCATTATTATTTAGAGTGATTAGGTGCATCAAAACATGGAAGAGCACCATAATCATTAAGTTGTATTTTAATACTCAAGGCCTAGATTTCATTGGTAGAATGACCATGTGATTGATGATATTAAAAAAAATGGTTATTGTTATAAAATTTCTTACATGTTGGAAGAGGAAGAGTAATCAAGAGAAATTTGAGAAGCCTCAACAAAATATGCTCTTGTTGTAATAAAGGTGTAGGAGGAATTTGTTTCTCTTGTGAAGAAAATATTTTTGACTTATTATATGATGTTCTAAATATAATAGATGATGGTAGATGAGACGTAGATGAAGGAGAGGAAGGATGGAAATCTAAACCCTTTTTTGATAGATACAACATAGACTTCACATGATTATTAATTCCTTTTTCTATGTTTTCATTATATCCATTTTTAGAATGTATTTTATATCCAAGCCCGTAAATTTTTTCCTTAGATGAAGAAGTCTTATCGAAATTCCTATGAAAAGAATTGTTTCTTTTGTAAGAATGCAAATTATTTTAATTTTTTTATATTTAGGTATTTCCAACACACGAGGGAAAAAATATAAAGTTCCCCCATCACCATCATGGAATAATATTTTTTGATTTTTTGATGTATAACAACATTGAGCAAATGAAAAACATGACTCCTTAGGTTTATATTGTGAAATTTTGTACTCTCCCATAAAGGATGGTGTGAAATATAATGAACCTCAATCATCACCAAGGCATGCATTTGATGACAAAAAAATATTGTGATGATTACTTGTACTAGATGCTACAATATTCAACTCTTCAGCCTTTGAGGGTGAGATTTTAGACTCTCCATTAAAATGAGATGTAAAATATAATTATCCCCAATCATCACTTTAGAGTGTATCCATAGTATCATTATCAATGGAAGGTAACTGCTCCAGTTTTGAAGATGGAATCAAAGTATTAAAAGAGTTGGAAGTGTTATGTTTGGCTTCAATTTGTGAATTATAAATTTTTCATTTTATTTCATCATACATATCTTTTTATTACATTCATGCCTCATCTCATAGTGAAGAGTAGACAAGACTCCTTTCATGACATGAATCCATGGTCTACCGAGGAGAAGATTGTATGAGGGAGTATCTACCATGATATAGAAAAGGGTAGGAAATGTTATGGGTCCTACCTTAATGGGTAGAATTATTTTCCCAAATGGTTGACTACTAACATTATCAAAGCCATTAATAGAAAGATTAGTAGGATGTATAAGTGTATTAACCACACCCAACTTATCTAGAAGATCAATGATACAAATATTAAGACCTGATTCATTAGCAATAAGAGTACGTCTAACCCCAGTCTTGTGAATAAAAGACACTATTATTAGAGCCTCATGCTTGTTTTGGACCTCAAGTGAGGGTAATTCATGTTGAAGGAATATAATTTTTAATGTTGTCACCTGCATATAGCCAAACAAGGTTGCTACATCATTCGATTTGATAGAAGGTGTAATATATTTTTTTTACAAAGCCTCTTGAGCATCCCATTGTATGTAGGTGATATTTGAATAAAGTCCCAAAGGGAGATCATAACTGGAGTATTATGTATTTTCTCAACAAGGTCATATTCTTTACCACTACATTGAGGAAGACTAGGCCAGGGTGGAAGATTTGGTTGAGGTAATGGAATGAATGTTGACATTTATTATGGTTTCTTATTATTTCTAGTGTTATATGTGTGAGAAACTGCATAATAACCTTTTTCTTAAACATATCTTATTGCACACGATTACTGGTGAGTTATTGTAAAAATTTTAGGATATGGCCATGAGGTTTAGGGGGTATAATAATGAGAGCTGATTTAGATGGTCCAATAATTAAAGGAGGTCCAATATTTAATTGTGTGTTCATAACTTCAATTGAATTAACTACTTGTTGATGATCTTATATCAATGAGGGATGTAATGTCAATTTAGAATCTTCATCTATGCCATCCATCTTACTATCATTTGAATAATCAAATTTATCATTGATTACAACTTCTTGTGCCATAATATCTTTCCAAGTAGGAGAGTTAGAGGGAGAGGAACAAACATGATTCTCATGATCCTTAATTATTGGATCCTCCTACACCAAGATACCCTCACAAGTAGGAGAGATGTTGGGAGAGGAGAAAACATCATTATCATCATCCTTAATTATTTCATCCTCTTGAACAAATATACCCTCACAAGTAGGAGAAATAATGGGAGGGATCAATGAAAAATTACAAATGAAGAGAGAGGAAGAAATTTTCACATTCTTGTAACAAGAATTCTTTGAATTTCCTAAAAATATTTGATAATAGAATATTAATTATGAAAAAACTATTGAATGCACAAGACAATTGAGAGGGGGGTGAATCAATAGTACATTATAACTTCAAAACCCTTGTAAACATTTAGATCCACAATAACTTAATTAACACTTAATCTATTAGAATGATTTAGCATGAAATAAACTAACAAAAAACTTGAAACACATCAACACCATACATAATAGAACACAAAATTTACATGGAAAACCCAAGAGGGTAAAAACCACAGTGAGGATTATCTCACAATATAAAGTAATTGCAACACCAAATATAATAGGCTCACTACTGAAGGGCTCACTGCCCAAAAGAAATAAGGGCTCACTGCCAGATTATAGAAAAGAAGAAAAGAAGAATGTTACAGTGATAAATCCATCTCAATGCAACACAAAGTCCACCACAACATCATAAACACATTCACAACCTTTTTTAATATTGTAGACACCTTCTTCTCACTAATTCTAGTAGTCTAACTCATTAAAGATCACATTGCATTTCACAAATTTTCATCACACCCTCTACACTCAATCCTCCATCAACACAACACTTATTTATACCTTCTTCAACCTTGAAAACATTCTCCAAGGCTGGCTATGCACCTAAACCATGAAAATTAAAATTAGGTCAGAACTAAGAATTCTCTTAGTGGAAAGGAATGAAAGAATACCACACGACATCTTAACTTAGACTCAAATCATACATATACACCATGCCATGCTTCCACAATCATCGTAGAAAATCCACAATTAGTGTAAACACCTAAGGTTGGCCGAACTTGTGTAAACACCATCAATAATTTAAGTACACACTTCCTTTAAACCAAAGACAACTCATAGACAACAAATATCTCTTGAACAAAATCTAGAATATTCCACAGACACCCTAAATTATGAAAAATTCCTTCACAAAAACTTTCGCTTGAAGAAAAACTCATCTTGTACACCCAAATAATCTTCCACATATTGTAACTCAGGAGATTAATTTTTTAGAGAGCCAAACCATGATAAAATTTAACTAAAGGTGGATATGAAATTTATTAGAACACTTCTAGAATTTCAAGAAGAAAAACCAAACCACAAATAAATGTGGAGCAAAACCATTTCTCCTAGACACCATTAGAATATAGTTCTCACACTAGTGAACACAACTTTCCCTACCCAATGATCTAGGCCAGGAAACTCTAGAAATAATACTTATGAACACCTCTAATCATCATATTTGGAATGCACAAATAGATCATCAATATAAAAGAAATGTGGAGAAAAACTAGAACACCACTTTGTATACCAGAACACCTCTATAACACACTATTTCCTCTTTTATTCAAATTTTCTCAAAACAACTTGGAAACCAAGCACCAGAAACACATTCTCATCATATTGAACACTTCCTAATCATTACCAAACTAGTGGCAACACAAAAACTCAACCAAAAAAATATTCATAGACAAAATATTATCAAAGCAATAGTAGAGGTTGACACAAGTAGTACTTACTGACGACAACATAATGAAACTAATCAAAGCATCATCATAACTTCTCAACCATCACCAGTTGACATCAATGACAATAGATAATCCTATTGAGATCAATGACAACACCAACTTACTAAAACTTCCAACAATCTCCCCCTTTGTTATTGATGGAAACACATGATGTGGGAAACCATCAATAACAAACATAATAGCTCTAATCACCAACATACAACTCCATATCAACTCTTTCTCTTTCTCCCCCTTACATTATACTTTCTCTACATTTCTCAATTGATCCTTTTTCACATTACTTTATCTCACCCTTTGACATCAATGGAAAAGGGAAAAAAAATTTCATCTCTTTTCCCCTTCGACATCAATCATTCTTGTACCTACTCACTACTTCTTTGTAACATATTTTCCTTTTTATTTCTTTGCATACTCCCCATTAGGAGCACACAAAAAAATGTATCAAATAGAAACCACTACATATATCATTTGACACAACTAGAAAAGGATGACACCAACCTATACCAATATTTAATCCCCCTGACTACAATAACCAAAAATTACACTACCTACTCCCCCTAAGAGGTAGCCTCCAACATCAGTCCAAGACAAAGAATAAAATTTTGAAATCTACTAGACTAATGCATATCCTTATGCACCTAGTTTAAAGAAGGAGGGGTAATAGCCCCTAACCTATCTCAAATATACTTAAAAGTATCCTTAGGAAGAGACTTAGTGAATATATCAGCAACCCAATCCTTTGTAGGCACATACTCAAGCTTCACTTCATTCTCTATAACCTTCTCTCTCAAAATGTGATATCAGATTGAGATATGTTTTGTCCTTGAATGCATCATTAGATATTTTGAAATATCAATGGAACTTGTATTGTCATGAAAGATATAAATTGGTTTATCATATACCAATTTGATATCCTTCACGGTTTTCCTCATCCACAACACCTATGTGTAACAAGATGCTGCTGCAATGCATTATACCTTTGCAATAGAAAAACATACTAAATATTGCTTCTTGCTTATCCAAGACACTAATCTGCATACAAGAAAGAATGAACCACCACTTGTAGTTTTCATATCATCCACACAACCTTCCAAATTTGCATCTGTATAAGCACTCAAAGAAAAATCAACATCCTTTGGATACCATAAACCATGTTTTGGAGTGCCTTTCAGGTATCCGAATATCCTCCTCACTGTTGTAACATGTGACTCTCTGGAATCTTCTTGAAATCTAGCCACAAGATAAACTACATACATGGTATCTAGTCTAGTAGTAGTTAGGTATAATAGTCTTCCAATCATTGATCTATACTTTCTCTAATCATCTTTAGGGGATTCATCATTCTTGCTCAAATTGCAGCCAATAACCATAGGAGTAAATATTGGTCTATAATCTTCCATTCTAAACGTCTTCAACATTTACTTAGCTTATTTTGATTGTGAAATAAATATTCCTTTATGTATCTACTTGATTTTCATCCCAAGGAAGAAATTCATCTCCCCAAGCATAGAAATATCAAACTCTTTCTACATCTCTTTTGCAAATTTCTTGCTTTTAGCTTCATTTCCTCCAAAAATTATATCATTAACATACAAAACCATAATCAAAATTTAATCTTTTTCAAATTTTAATTAGTTAATACTATCTACGGTACCTTTGTGGAATCCTTACTATACCAAGTACCTATCCAACCTTGCATACCAAGCTTTATTGAGCTTGCTTTAGTCCATAAAGTGTCTTCTTCAATATGTAGAACATATCTTTTTTTTTTGACAACTGAAAGCCTTTAAATTTTTCAACATATACTTCTTCTCCCAACTCACCATTCAAGAAAGTAGACTTCACATCTATTTGATAAACTTTTAAATCTTTATGTACTGCAAAAGCATGAAACATCCTGATAGCTTCCATTCTTTCCACCAAAGAAACTATCTCCTCAAAATATATTCTACTTATGAGTAGGTTCTACACACAATCCTTTCTTTGTTTCTTACCACTTCTCCATTCTCATTCAATTTGTTCCAGAATACCCACTTAGTTCCAATCACATTCTTATTTGCTAGTCTTGGGACAAGTTCCCAAGTCTTAAACTTCTCAATCTGGATTAGTTCTTCTTCCATAGCTCCGATCCAATACTCATCCTTGCTTGCTTCAATAAATGATTTAGGTTCAATTTTACAAAGTAAACATATATTTACCTATTCTTCATTCATAGAAACTCTTATTATTGTCAACATACCTTTATTTTTGTCTTCAATGATTTGATCTTCAAAATGATTCTTTTGTACATACTTAAGAGTCTTAAGGATCTTTTCTAGAGCTTCTTCCTCTTCAATCTATAGTTATTTTTCTTTACCTTCATCTCTATTATTTTTCTTGAAAGAGGACTCATCTAATTCATATTTATCTATCACCACATAATATTTTTTAAGTCTTCATCAACCTTGAAACTTTCACTCTCAAAAATCTTCTTCAACCTCTTGTTGTAACACTAGTAAGCTTTTATTTTTGTAGAATATCCAAGGAAGATACCTTCATCAAATCTTGTATCAAAATTTCCTATGTTTTCTTCATATCTTTTAATATAGCACTTGCTTCCAAACACTCTAAAGTATTTGACAGTAGGGATCCTTCCATACCACAAGTCATAGGGGGTTTTTGCACTAATTTCTCTTTCTTGCACTCTGTTAAGTATGTAGATAGTAGTATGAATTACCTCTCTCTAGTAGACTTCTAGTAGATTTTTATATTTTATCATGGTTCTTACAACTTCCTGAACAATCCTATTCTTTCTTGCAACCACTCCATTCTATTGATGTGCCCTAGGAGTAGACAAATGCTTCTTTATTCCATGATTCTCACAAAAACTATTAAACTCCCTGGAGGTGAATTCTCCACTCTATCAGACCTCAAACACTTTATTTTAGTTTCCATTTAATTCTCAACCATAACTTTAAATGCTTTAAACTTATCTAGAGATTCTGATTTTTCTTTGAGAAAAGTAACCCAAGTCATTCTAGATTAATTATCAATCAATGGAATGAAATATCTAACACCTCGAAAACTTATTACTTTGTAGGTCTAGAAAGGTCTATATGCACCGGATCCAACAATCTAGTAGTAGAATGTTCTTTGACTTTGAAATTTATTCTTTCTTTCTTCCCAATCTGACATTCCTTATAGACAACATTGACGAGATTTGTAATCTTTGATAGATCACTCATAGCTTGAACTAAACTGATCCTCACTAGGCTATCAAAATTGAAATGATGCATTCTTATATGATATAGCCAACTTTCATTAATCTGATTCATAAATCAATGACCATCAACACCTTTAAGTTGATAAAAATTTCCATCTATCCTTCTTCTAGAAGTAACCATAGTTTTGGATCCTTTTTTGATCTCACATCCATCATCTTGAAACATAAGATTATATCATTTTCTACACATGTGTCCAACACTCAAGAGGTTATGCCTTAGACCCTTAACATAAAGAAAATCATTTGTATTATGCTTTCCATCAAAACTAATTGAACCTTTTCCACATATCTTAGTAGACGTATCATCACCAAACTTAACTAGACCTCCTCCATATTTCTTAAGTCTAACAAACTTACTTTTGTCACCGGTCATATGATTTGAGCATCCACTATCAATAATCCATTAGTTCTTTTGCACTCTAGCATGAAAATTAGTTACCATAGAATCATGACCTACTTCTAGAGCACTTTCCTTCACACATCTCCTAGAGCTAGTGGAATTACATTCAACTTTCATAGCCATGAACAAAGCATACTATCCTCATAATCTGAATAGTCAGATTCATCATCAGATATACTGGCATCTTCTCTAACATAATAACTTCTCTTAATTATTTTACCCTTGTTCTCATTATTTTTGTCATTCAAGGCCTTTTTTGGACATCTTGAGGCATAATGCAACTTTTTCCACAACTGAAATATTTGAAAGGTAACTTACCTTTGTATTTGCTAGTACCCTTTTTCATTCTCCTCACAATTTTTTCTTCTACATAATCAAGATCCGAGCCTCATATGAAATGTCAGTATTTTTGATTTGTATTCTTTAAAAGTAGTCTCAAATTTTTCATTACTTGGACCAAATTCTCTCTTTTCAAAAGTATATAAAGCACCATAAAACTAATCTCTAGGACATTTTCTCAAATCTTGAGCTTCCTCAATAGTAGAAACTTTATGACTATAAGATTTAGGAAGAGTTCTCAATACCTTCTTCACCACTTATTCTTCTTCAAGTTTTCCACCAAGACCTTTTATGGAATTGACAACTTCATTCACATTCTACATGTAGCTTATAATGTTTTCATCTTCAAACATCCATAGGTTCTCAAATATAATCTTTAGATTTTGCATCTTAGCTTGCTTGACCTTATCATCTCCTTCATAAATACTTTCCAAAATTTTCCACATGTCTCTAGTAGATTTCAAATTCATAAATTTCACAAGTTTAGTATTAGATAGACCACTTAAAAGATCATACCTTTCTTTACCATTGTTTTCATAGGCCTTGATATCATCATCACTACTTAGACCAACAATAGGCATAGTATATCCAGTCTCAACAAATTTCCAAACTCCAAATCCTAGAGATACTAGGAAACCTTCCATCCTTGTCTTCTAAAATGCATAATATGATCCATCAAACAAAGGAGAATACTTCTTATGTTCCATCCTAGATCTACCTCAAGTGGTTAATATTTCTTCCAAGGAACCTTGCTTTGATACCAATTATTGAATGCACAAGACAACTAAGAGGGTGGGGTGAATTAGTTGTACTTTAAAATTTCAAAACCCTCATAAACATTTATATCCATAAAAACTTAATTAACTCTTACTCTGTTAGAATGATTTAGCATGAAAGATAATAATAAAAACTTGAAACACATAAACACTATGCACAATAGAACACCGGATTTATGTGGAAAACCCAAGAAGGGAAAAACCATAGCAAGGATTAGCTCACAATATAAAGTAATTACAAAACCAAATACAATAGAATAATTTCCAAAGGGCTCACTATGAATGGCTCACTACCAAATTAAAGAAAAGAAGAAAAGAAGAATGTTACATTTAGAAATCCATCTCAATGCAATAGAAAATCTCACCACAACATCATCAACAAATTTGCAACCTTTATGAATATTGTATACACCGTTTGCTCACTACTTCCAGTAGTCTAACTCATTAAAGCTTGTACTATGATTCACAAATTTTCACTTCAAAAATTTGCAATTCATATCACACCTCTACACTCAATCCTCCATCAACGCAACTTATTTATACCTTCAACCTTGAAAACATTCTCCAAGGTCGACTATGCACCTCAACTGTGAAAATTTAAATTAGGTCATAAATAAGCATTCCCATGGTGGAAAGGAATGAAATTGAACCACAACACATCTTAACTCATACCCAAATAATGCATATTCACCATGCCACACTTCTAAAATCATTGAATAAAATCCATAATAAGTTTAAACAACCAAGGTTAGCCAAACCTATGTAAACACTATCAAACATTTAAGTACACTTCCTTTAAACCAAGGAAAACTCATGGATAACAAATATCACTTGAACACAATATGAAATATTCCAAAAACACCTTGAAAACCAAAAATTCCTTTGCAAAAACTTTCACTTGAAGAAAAAAATCATCTTGTACACCCAAATAATCTTCCACACATTATAACTCAAGAGATTAACTTAGTGGTGCACAAAACCACAATCAACTTTACTGAAGTTAGATATGAACTTTATTAGCACACTTCTATAATTGTAAGACAAGAAACAAACAACAAAGAAATGCAAAGCAAAACCATTTCTCCCATATACTTGCAATAAAATTCATCCACTAATGAACACAAATTTTTAACACAAGGATCTAGGCAAAAAAACACTAGATATAGTACCTGTGAAAACCTTTTATCATCATATCCAAACCACACAAACATATATTTAACATAGAATAAATGTGTAGAAAAACTAGAACACCTCTACAACACACTATTCCTATTTTATTCATTTTTTCTCAAAAGCACTTGGAAACCAAGAACTAGAAACACATTCTCATCATCTTCACCACTTCCTCATCATTAAAAAACAAACTACAACACAAAAAATCAACCAAACAATATCCACAAAAAGAAGCTTATCAAAGCAACACTAGAGGTTGACACAAGTAGTACTTACTAATGACAACATAATGGAAATAATCAAAGAATCATCACAACTTCTCAATCATCACCAATTGACATCAATGATAACAAATGAGATTGTTGACATAAATGACAACAAAAACTTACTTAAACTTGCAACAAACACATGATTGTTGCAATGAAAACATTATTCTATGTACTATGGATTAAACTAGTTATTGATCAAGAAATCTTGTGCTTCTATGAACAACCTTATGGGGAATTTAGTGAATGGGTGATCTTATTATGCTTCACTGAATAACCTATGAGATTTTAAAGTAAACTAGATCTTCCTTAGTGTTTGGATAAAGGGAGAAGAAAATGTAGGAATAAAAATTAAATTAGGCATTGTGCCAAAAGCTTTTAGAACATTTCAAAACCCTAACAAGTTCCTATTTCTGATAAAATGAACATAAAATTCCATAGACCCTTCATTGTTGGAAGGAGAACAAGAAACTATGGCCTATGTGGGCACGGAGTAGTCAATCAAATCCTTCCATGGGAATCACCCATTAAGGTTTTGAAATAATGAAAAATAGGGGTTTTTTATAGGGCATGTGACCCCAAAAATGGATTGATAACAAAGGACCTATTTTTACTTAATTCATTCAAGGAAATGAGATCCACACAATGAAATGAGTAAGAACCAAAAGGCCGGTAAAAGCAAGGTATGAATTAGAAAATTTCCTTTCTATGCAAGAAAAGGGGTATGAGTTAAATAACACTTTGGGGAGAAATATTTAAACTATCAAATCAAACCCAAAATCCAAGCTATAAAATGCAAATGAAAGACTATAAGTCAAAACTACTAGAAAAAACAATCATAAGGTAGATCTAAGAATGGGAAAGTGATCTGTACCAGTCACCAAAAGTGCCTTTTTGAAGCTCACTAAGGACTCATTCACACTATGGCAAATGGGTCTTGACTAGGGCTTTGTAAAAATTATTTTTGGGTTCTTTTTTTGTTGTGTTTGCACTCCCAAATTCCCAATTGTCACTGTCGCATAGCTGGAAATAAATCTTGTAGAAGAGTTTCCATTAGAAGACAAATTTCCTAGGAACTTTGACAACTTTGCAACTTTCTCCAATTTTTCCTTTTAAAGGATCTTCCACCAAAAAATTGCAAACAAAAACACAAGAGGAGAAAAATGTTGTTTTTGATGATGGGGGGTTCACCTTGGTCAAACCTCATTTGAGAATTTAAACATTGAAATGAAATAAAATAGCATGAAGGAAATGATAAACAAGCATTGTAATCTCACCACTCACCAAACCCTTGATAAAACCTTGGAATGCAAATCTGCAACTAGCATGATTTAGCTTCAATGGATGTGAATCTTGATCTTGAAATTTGATTTGAAATGATGCCTTTGAATTATTGAATAGATATTGAACTCTACATCACCATATTATCTCAAACAACATGCATGATGCAAAAAATATTTGACATGATAATGAAATCTTGATTGCTGCAATAATCTTCAATAAATGTTCCCTTGAATGCTTTGAAATTCTCTTGAGTTGCTCTTGATAATGCTCACTTGAATGCTCTAGGTACTCATGAAAATTTCTAGGTGAAACATAGTGAAATGACCTCTTATTTATACATATGTCAAATATCACAAGTTGAGATTTGAATATACATTTGAAATCATTGAAATACCACCAAAAACATATTTAAAATTAGGGTCCTAGATCTCAATGAGGACCCATTTTACCTATGGTGAATGGGTCCTAGGTCACTTACCTAGGACACACATTTCTCAATGTTAAACATTATGTTATGGAATTTATGAATGTTGGGTTTTTTCCCTCAGAAAATGTAATTAATCAGGATTGGATTTGAATTAAAGGGGCTAATTAAGGAAAATTAACCTCAATTAATTAATTAAGACCTAGATTAGTGTGCAAGTGTAAAGGTACACCTTACAACACCAAAAATAAGGCATAATTAAGTCTATTTTAATTAAAAATCCTTAAGCTTAATGTGAATATGTAAAATACATATTACAACACTAAATTAAGGCATCATTTAACTCATTTTATCATTAATTATTCTAAAATTAAGTGTGAAAAAGGGATACTTTTTCCTATACTACATTTAGCCCCCACTTTAGTGAGAGTATGACCCCACATTAAACTCACACTAAAGTAAACATTCAAGACACTTATGTATGTACAAATGACAAAGATACCCAATCATACAAAATCTAAGACCAAGAGGATCAAGCCTAGACTGCCTGATGCGAAGCAAAACACATCTAAGATTTTTGTTGTGTGCTCACTCTGGGGTAGCTAAAACTCAAGATGTCCACTAGGTGAGTCTCAAAAAGGGTGGAAAACCATATCAAAGTTGTCCCTCTAACAACTTCAATTAATATTACACAAGACAAGCTTTTGGGATCCATAGGGCTTAACAAGTTGCATTATGCTAAGAACCTATGAACAAGGCACAACTCCTTAGTCAAGCAATGTGTTTTATGCTAGGTGGCCTTGAATAGGGTTTTGAAATCCATAGGGCTTAACAAGTTGAGTTATTCTAAGCACCTATGAACAATTCAAGGCTCCACAAGAAAGAAAGTTGTGTTATGTTAGGTGGCCTTGAATTTAGGGGTTCGTGCTTCACAAGGTTAGCAAGTTGTATTACACTAAACACTTATGAACATTAATGCTAGTAAAAATATTTTTTTGTTAAAAGGGATTTTTCTTAGTTCATGTAAGGTCTTCTTCTTAGGGAACATCGTGCCTAATATCTCCAAGAGAGTAAGAGTCAAGATTAGAATATTCACAACTTAGGGAATGTAGTGTGTTGGATCACCACTAAGAGGAATGTCATACACTAAGAAATATCACACTCTGGAAGGAAATCAAACCTAATGAGACCACCAATAAAAGGACACATCACAAGAAGAAATAAAATCACACCATGAAACATGAAAATTGTTGAAATATATTATCAATGTATGACTCCACTTTGAATGAATTTCTACACCCTTGTAGTGAGTAATTGCTTTAAAGTAGTCAATATTCAATCTTAATACATGAGAGATTATTCAGAAATCCCTATTCCAAGTCATATGTTTATGAAATGAAGCTACATCATGAAAAAGGAAGTAGGGGTTGCCCCCAAAAATGGATAATAGATCTATAGATTCAGGGTCAGTATATTCTTGGTACAATGTTTTTATAGAGCTTTGAAATGTCATAATTCCCCAAATACTCACATAATAGGAATAATGACACATAAAGAGCGAAAAAAAAGAAAAAGATTTTGGGTCATAATGGAAGAGACCTAAATGTCTTGATGCCTTGCATCATCCCCAAAAGGAAAACACAAGACAAATGAAAATATAAAATATTGATGATATAGAGAAGAATGTAGGTACAAATAGAGGAATGCACAAAAAGAGATAGATAGATCAAATGAAACAGTATGGGGGATCACATTATGCACACGCAATCACATAAAGAACATGAAAAAGAAAATAATGCAAAAGACTAGTAAGGCACATGCAAGTCAACCTATAGAAGGTCGTTCACATCCCAATCCTGATCAGTTTATGCGAAATGTGGACAACTAGCTAGAGAGATAACATCAAGTGCTGAACTAGGACACACACCAAGCTCCACACTCTTTTTAGGAGAATTTTCATTTAAGCTCATAAAGGAGGAGAACAATTAATTCTACTCATTATGCACTTATTCATCAATCTTTGCAATGCCAATATCATCTGAATTAATCACAACAAGAGGTCAAATGATAATGTCCCTAAAGCTTCTTGTTTATGATGTAGCGAAGGTATAAAATCATCATGTATTGCTTCAAGAAAGTTTGGATTTTGATTTATGTTAATCTCTTCTTTAGTTTGTAACAAACAAGCAATAGTACAACCTCTATGCATATGTTCTCTACCATTTCAATTTATTTTAATTCCATTTTAAATCAATGTGGTTATGTAGGAGTGAGTTTGTCAACCATAGGTTTATTTTCTTCCCTTACGGGAAGAACAAAAGGAACCATGGGAGGTTGCTTAACCGCTTTCTCTTTAACTTTGTAAACTTGTTTGACTTTAGGAGGCACAACGAGATTGTTTTGATTGTCTCATGGTATCTTATATGAAATGGGTGAAGGATTTGTAATAGGATATTCTTAGATAGTTGGAAGGGCTTTAGGTTCAATCATGGTTTTGTCAAGGATAGGTGGCTCAATCATAGGTTGAGGCATATTGATAAGGGATAATTCTGCTATGCCCTTTGCCTTAAACTTTTGATAGGATTTGAAAATGAAGTATTCATGAAGTCTAGTAGATTCAATAGGCTCGGGCCAAAATAAATCCAATGAAAAGTTCTTGTGGGAAGAAAAAGGATTAAAACCACTATGGTGCATAGTAAAGATCTCATTTCCAAAGGAAAACTTATAACATTTATGCACAATCGACAGGACAACATTCATGGAGTGAATCCATGGATAGCATTTCACATGAAACTAATCTGACATCAAGATGATGGTGAATGAGACTTTTAATGTTTTCAGTCCAAACTTTAGAGGAAGATTTATCGAGCCAATCATAGGGCAAGCAAAATAATTTTCTATTTTGATCCATGATTTCAGTTTTTCCTATGTATGTTGATAAAGTTCATTCATAAATAGGAATTATTTAGTGATCACATTCTCTACACATAAAGGATCAATTAATATCCCATTGGTAGGATTGTCATTGATTCTTCTAGCTATGTAAAGAGGACCATCAGGTGTATGTTTGATTATGTCATTTTGTGAGAAATAAATATCAAGGGGAATTTTGGTTTGGCCCTTATGAGGTTTAGCTTGAATAAAGCTGATCGAGGTATGCTTATTATCATTATCTTGAAAGTTATCATTAAGAATGCAGGTGAGGCTACAAAATAATTATATTCTATGTTCACTTTTAAGAATTTTCCTTAGATTATCTAAAGTAGGAATGATACTAGTGTCAATGATTTAAGTATGCAAAAAGTCTTGTAAATTTTCTAGGCCTTCATCCATTCTTCTTATGTTTTCTTTCGGGACATGAGAAAATTCATGCATGTGAGTTTTAGGTAAGGAATTGTTTGGAAATGAGGTATTCAGGCTATGATCCATAGAGGGTTAATTATCAACACTATTAGTGAAAGAGTTAGAAAACCCAAGATCCACAATGAATGGTGTATCATTGGATGGCATGAGCCTCAAACTACATCTCACAAATGTATTTATAATAGGACACCAAGTTGTAAAGCTGATACAAGATTTCACAAATTTAGTGTACACACCCAAAATGGAAAGAGGGTAAAGTGCAATACAATGACCTAGAATGCAATATGTAAATACAATTTTCAGATTCTAAACAAGGTAATTTTTTTATTACACTATGCAAAAACCTAAAATTTATGTGTTGTAAATACAATTTTGCAATCACCCAATGCATTAATTTTATCAAATAAAGCTAAATATGAGCAAGTTGAAGAAACCAAAATTCTACAAACAGAAACAAAGATCTGAGAACAACAAACAAAAATGCACAAATGAATGTTTTAATACCCACAAAATCAGGAAATGACCTTGATCAGGGACTCATTCGCCCTAGGGAGAATGGGTTCTAGGTTAGGGTTTTTAAAAAGGTTTTTACAAATTGCTGAGTTAATTTTAGTATCTTCCATATTTTGATCTGAAAAGAGTGAGTTACAATTTTAATTTTCTATGAAATGAAGGTTGAATGCAAATGCAAAATTTGATAAAATGACAACCTAGAAAACCTAATTTGATATGCAATTTTTATTTCAATTTAAAAATGCTAATGAATCTGATTTAATGCTATGTAAATGATATGCAAAATGACTAATTTATTTTCATATTTTTCAAATTTAAAGAATGTAAAGATGCAATCCTAAAACCTTTAAATGCAATGCAAGGTTAATGCAAACTAGGCACCCTAAATGAGACTCAATTCAATGCAAAGAGATGCAGATGAATGAAAGATCTAAATACAACATAAAAGAGGACTCCAAAATTAAAAAAAATGCAATGATCAATCTCAGGTTCACCAAAATGAAATAATAAAAAATAGGGGGATTTTATAGGGGATGTGACCTCAAAAAAGGATTGATAACAAAGGATCTATTTTCCCTTAATTCATTCAAGGAAATGAGATCCACACAATGAAATGAATAACGACCAAAAGGTGAGTCAAATCAAGGTTTGAATCAATAAATTTCCTTTCTATGCAAGGATAGGAGTATAAGGTAAATAAAACCTTGGGGAGAAAGATTAAAACTATCAAATCAAACCCAAAATGCAAGCTATAAAATGTGAATGAAAGAATGTACTAAAAAATACTAGAAACAATAATCAAAAGAAAGATATGAGAATGGGAGATTGATGAAAAAGTGCATAATGAGTTGAATTCATTTTTCTCGTCCTCAATGAGCTTAAATGAAAATTCTCCTAAAAAGAGTATGGAACTTGGTGGGTGTCCTAGTTCGGCATTTGATGTTGTCCCTTTGGCTAGTTGTCTGCCTTCTGCATACATTGATCAAGATTGGGATGCAGATGACCTACTATAGGTTGAATCACATGTTCCTTACTAGTATTTTGCATTGTTTTCATTTTCATGTTCTTTGTGTGATTGCATGTGCATAATGCGATCACCCATACTGTTTCATTTCATGTATCTCGCTCTCTCTTTTTGTGCATTCCTCTATTTGTACCTACATTCTTATCTATTTCGTAAACATTTTATCTTTTCATTTGTCTTGTGTTTTCCTTTTGGGGATGGCACAGGGTGTCGAGACATTTAGGTATATTCCATGTTGACTCAAAATATTTCTCTTTTTTTCACTTTCTATGTGTCATTCTTCCTATTATGTGAGTATTTGGAAAATGATAACATTTCTTAGCTCTATAACAACATTATAGCAACGATATACTGACCCCGAATATGTAGATCCTTTATGTGTTTTTTGGGGCAACCCCTCCTTCGTTTTTCATGATGTAGATTCATTTCAAAAAATATGACTTGGAATAGGGCTTTTTGAGTAAGCTCTCATGTCTTAGGATTGAACATTGGCTACTTTAAAGCAGCTCCTTACATCAAGGGTGTATCAATTCCTTTAAAGTGGGGGAATACATTGATAATATCTTTAAAAAAAAAATCATGTTTCATGGTAAAATTTTCTTTCTTCCTATGATGAATCCTTTTCTTGGTGGTATCATTGGGTTTGATGTTCTCCAATAGTATAATATTTCTTAGGACATGACTTTCCTTTTAGTAGTGATGTGACACACTGCATTCCCTAAGTTGTGAATCTTTTAGTCTTGACTTGTCCTCTCTTGGAGAAATTAGGCACGATGTTCCCTAAGAAGAGGACCTTACATTAACTAAGAAAAATCCCTTTCAAGAAAAAAATTTACTAGCATTATTATTCATAAGTGTTTATCATAATAGAGCTTTCTAGCCTTGTGAAGCATGAACCCCTAAATTCAAGGCCAACTAGCATAACACACCTTACTTGCCTATGGATTATTTCCTTGTTCACTAGTTCTTAGCATAAAATAGTTTGTTATGCCCCATGCAACTCAAAACCCTCTTCAAGGCAACCTAGCATAAAACACCTTTCTTTCCAGTGGAGCCTTGCCTTGTTCATATGTGCTTAACATAACACAACTTGTTAAGCCCTATGGAGCCCAAAACCTTGTCTTATGGAATCTTATTGAAGTTGTCAAAGGGATAGGTTTGATACGGTTTTCCAACCTTTGGGATACTCACCTAGTGGATAGCCTAAGGTTTTGCTACCCCAGAGTGAGCACACAAAAAAATATTAGATGTGTTCCATGTCGCATCGGATAGTCTAGCCTTGATCTTCTTGGTCTTTTATGTTGTATGATTGGGTATCTTTGTCATTGTTACATACATAAGTGTCTTGAATGTATACTTTAGCGTGAGTTTGATATGGGTGTATAATCTCACTAAAGCAGGGGCTAAATGTAGTGTAGGAAAAGGATCCCCTTTTCACACTTAATTTGGGATGAATAATTAATAATAAAATGAGCTAAATGATGCCTTAATTTAGTGTTGTAATATTTATTTTATATATTCACATTAAGTTTAGGGAATTTTAATTCAAATGGACTTAATTGTACCTTATTTTTGGTGTTGTAAGGTATACCTTTACACTTTCACACTAATCTAGGGCTTTATTACTTAATTGAGGTTAATTTCCTTAATTGGCACCTTTAATTCAAATCCAATCCTAATTAATTGCATTTTTCGAGGGATAAAACTTAACATTCATAAATACCATAACATAATGTTTAAAATTGAGCAATGTGTGTCCTAGGTAAGTGACCTAGGACCCATTCTCCATAGGGTGAATGGGTGCTCACTTAGACCTAGGCCCCTAATTTTAAATATATTTTTGGTAGTTTTTCATTGATTTCAAATGTGTATTCAGATGTCAACTTGTGATATTTGAATTTCGGGAATTAATCTTAAAATATATATAAATAAGAGGTAATTTCACTATGTTTCATCCTAGAACATTTATGTGACTTCATGGGATCAAGCTAAAGCATTATCAAGAGCATTTTTAGGGCATTCAAGGGTAGAATTATTGAAGATTATTGTAGTAATCGAGATTCCATTATCATGTCAAAGCTTTATTGCATCATGCATGTAGTTTGAGCTAATATGTCGATGTAGAGTTTAAGATATTTTCAAGCATTCAAAGACATCATTTCAAATTAAGTTTTATGATCAAGATCCACATCCATTGGATCCAATTCATGTTGGTTGCATATTTTCATTCCAAGGTTTTATCAAGGGTTTGGTGAGTGGTGACATTACATTGTTCATTCATCATTTCCTTCATTCTATTTGATTTCATTTTTTAAATACTCAAATAAGGTTTGACAAAGGTAAACCCCCCATCACCAAAAGAAACATTTTTCTCCTCTTGTGTTTGTGTTCACAGGATTTAGGTGGAAGATCCTTTGAAGAGAAAAATTGGAGAAAGTTGAAAATTTGTCAAAGTTGCAAGGAAATTTGTCATTTTATGAAAACTCTTCTACAAGATTTATTTCTGGTTGTCTGATAGTGAAAAATAAGAATTTGGGAGTGCAGACACAATTGAAGAGAACCCAAAAAGTACTTTCATAGAGCCCTAGCAAAGACCTATTCGTGATAGGGTGAATGAGTCCTCTGTGAGCTTCAAAAAGGAATTTTTGATGACTAGTACACATTATTCTCCCCTTTCAAAATCTACCTTTTATTTTTTTTTCATTAGTTTTTACAATCTTCTATTTGCATTTTATAGCTTGTATTTTGTAGATTATTTGATGGTTTTAATCCTTCTCCCCAAAGTGTGGTTCACCAAAATGAAATAAAAAAAAAATATGGGGTTTTATAGGGGATGTGACCCCCAAAATGGATTGATAATTGTTATAATTATGAAGGTGTTTTTATTGATGTCAACTAGTTGTTGTCATCAATGTCAACTATGTGTATGGAAGTTGGTTATTGATTGTATATGTCGAGGTTATTAAGAAAATTGTAATAAAGAAGGTTTGTAGTTTGTGCATGTATAGTTGAGATGTTGAAGAAGTGCTATGAGTACATGGAGTTATACTTATGTTTCTATGTCTAGAAGGGTGTTATAGTAAAGCAATGTGTTTAATTGGTGTCTCTGGTGCTTAATCTCCAAGTTCTTTTGAGAAAATTTGACAAATAGTGAAAATAGTGTTATGCAGGATTTCATTGAATTCTCCGAGATGTGCTACACATTTATTATGGGTTCATACTATGCTTGTGTGAATATGAGGTATTATTCATGGCTGTTTTTATTTGCTATATCTAGAATTTGGGCTTCTGGATCATCGTACAATGCAAGATATTTTCACCAGTGTGTGAACTATGCATTTTGATATGTCTGACTATGGTTTAGGAGAAATGTATTTGCTTTGAATTTAGTTGAATCTTGGTTTTAGGACTTGTGGTTATGAGAATATTTTGATAAGGTTTGTCTCTTGCTTATTTCAAGAGGATTTGAGGTTTGGTGTTTTTGTTGATGTGTTTCTAAGCTACAGTGTATTATAGTGGCTGACAAGTTTATCCAAATATACAAAATGATCATGCTCTTCAAGTGAAGTTTGTTGTGAAGCATCTAGATGAATTTACATGTTCTCATTACATACTCCAAACTATTTTCAAGTGAAGTTTGTTTTACAAAAATATTGGACTAAGTTAAGGATGTGTGTGCTTAATTTTTGTATATGTTTTCATGGGTGTTGGCCGACCTTGTGTTAATAACTACTTATCAAGTTCATAGAAGCATGTTGAGGTGTGTTGGTACTAATTTAGGTCCTCATTAATAATGTGTATAGGTCACCCTTGTTCTCTTCCATCATGGGAATGCTTTTGCACTGAACTAACTTGAATTTGTAATTGCAAATTTTGTATGGTCGACCTTGAGAGGGTTTCAAGGTTGAAGATGGTATCAATATGAGTTGAGATGTTTGTAAGATATAAAGAGAGATGCAAGATATGTGTGTGTGTGATGTGAGTTTGAGTAGGTCAGTGCAAATTTCAAAGTGTTGAGTTTGTAAAGGTAGTGAGCTAAAGGTGTACTCTTTTAAGCATATATGCAAATGTGTGAGAAAATTGTGATGGAATCTTTGTTGCATTGAGATAGTTTTCTCTCTATAATAACTCTTCTATCTAATTTGTAATTCTATGGCACTATGTTTGGGTAGTGAGCCTTTGTATTTGGTTTTGGAATTATTTATATTGTGAGATAATCCTCACTGTGGTTTTTCTCTCATTGGATTTTCCACATAGATTTGGTGTTCTTGTGTGTATGGTTTTGTTGCTTCTAGTTTCTAATTCTGATTTTAATGATTCAGCACATTAGCAGTGCAAAGGTTATATGAATTCTTGTATATATTTTTGTTGACGGTTTTGATTGTTAAAATTGCTACAACTAATTCACCCCCCTCTTAATTGTCTTGTTCAACAATTGGTATCAGAGTAAGGTTCCTTGGAGAAGATCTTAACTGCTTAAGGAAGGTCTGAGATAGTGAACATGATCACTATTGAGTGTCCTAGGTTCAATGGAATTGATTATGCATTCTATTAAATAAAGATGAAAGGATATCTACCATAATGTGGATATGAGATCAAAAAGTCTATTCAAAACCAATATGTTTCTCTAGAAAATGGTCCAAGTATTGCTGATGAGATCAAAGTGCATGAAATTAGTAGTAAGGCAAGGTTTATTATTGTAAATAGTCTTTCACATTCTGAATTAGTTAAAGTTATGAATCTAAAGACTGCTAAAGAGGTTTGGAATAAGATGGAAAAGATGTATGAAGGAGATGAAAAGGTTAAACAAGAAAAGTCACAGAACTTGGAGGCACAATTTGAGATCATGTGAATGTGTGAAGATGAGAACATTAAATCCTACATGCAGAGAGTAGATGAGCTGGTAGTTGGAATGAGAGGACTTGGTGACAAATAGATGAATCCAGGATAGTGAAGAAGGTACTCAAATCTCTCCTTGATATATATAGTGAAAATATATCTTCTATAGAGGAAATTATAGGTTATAATACTTATACTAAAGATCAGTTGAAATGAGAAAGCTTGGGTTGAAAAATGGAACAAAGTCAAAAACTACTTTCAAGGTTGCAAAGGTGGAAGATCTTGATGAAGTGGAAGAAAATTTTTTAAAAAGAATGAAAAATGGCTTTGCTAAGTATCAAGGTAAATTACCATTCAAATGTTTTAGGTGTGGAGGAATTGGTCATTATGCTTCAAGATGTCCAAAAAGGGTTGAAAGAAATAAACATAGATAAGGTAAAGAAAATAAAGGAATGATGATCAAGAGAGAATATTATGTCAATAAATATGCTAGCATTTATGATGATGAGTTTGATTATGGAGATTTTGATGATAATGAATGCTTGTTCCTGGCTTTGAAAGATGAATCTACTCTTGAAAGATGTGTGAAGGAAAGTGCCCCAAAGAAAGTTGAAGGTATTGTGGTCTCTGCTCTTCATGCTAAACAAGAAGAGCACTAATGAGTTGTTGATAGTGTCTACTCAAATCACATGACCGGTGACAAAAGTAATTTTTTAAAACTTGATAAATATGATGGAGGCTTAGTTAAGTTTGGAGATGATTCTAGTGCTAAGATATGTAGGATAGGTTCAAATAGTTTTGATGGAAAGCATAATATTGATTGTGTCTACTATGTTAAGGGTTTGAGACATAATTTCCTAAGTGTTGGACAAATGTGTAAAAATGGATATAATCTTGTGTTCAAGGATGAAAAATGTGGAATCAAAAAAGGGTCCAAAACTATGATTGTTGATGGCAAGAGGACTGAAGGAAACATCTATCAACTTAAAGGTACTAATGGACATTGATTTATGTCTTAGATTAATGACATTTGGCTATGGAACCAAAGGATGTGTCATATGAATTTTGAGAAAATGGTGAGAATTAGTGTAGTACAAGTTGTGAGAGATTTACCAAGAATTACAAATCCTATTAATGTAGTCTACAAGGACCATCAATTTGGAAACCAAGCTAGAAAAAACTTTAGGTCAAAGGAAAAATATACTATTGGACTACTAGAATTAATTCATATAGATATTTGTGGTCCTACAAGGGTGAGAAGTCTACAAGGTGGCCTGTTGTTTATGATTTTGATTAATGATTACTCTAGAATGACATGGGTTACTTTTCTAAGAGAGAAATCAAATGCACTAGAAAAATTCAATGCATTTAAGGAAATGGTTGAGATTGAAATAAATTTGAAACTAATTTTTTTGAGGTCTGAAAGAGGTGGTGAATTCACCTCGAATGAGTTTAACATGTTTTGTGAAGCCCATGGAATAAGAAGAAAATTGTCTGCCCCTAGAACTCCTCAGTTGAATGTAGCTAAAAGAAAGAACATGAAAATTCAAGAAGTTGTTAGATCAATGATAACATAGGCAGGTCTACTGGAAGTTTACTAGAGAGAAGATATTCACACATTTTTTTATGTATTCAATCGAGTTCAAGAAAAATATAACACTAAGACTCCCTATGAGCTATGGTGTGGATGGATTCCTACTATCAAGTATTTCAAGGTATTTGGAAGCAAATCTTATATCAAAAGAGATGAAGAAAATATAGGAAAGTTTGATGCTAG